>JALLAZ010000815.1:0-11926 GCA_036939755.1 Stephanodiscus triporus | reverse complement strand
CATCAATGTCATATATATATAAAGTGTTTGACAACCTTTATATGCTGTGAATGGGCATATGGATGTGTCCTCACCACACTACTGCCACTCATGCCAACCAAGCTTTTGGAATTTTGCTAGAAATCTGGTGGGAAACTCCCAGGCAATAAGTGGTGGTGAAATGCAGTAATTGAGGCTGTACACCTAACCCATATTCATCTCACATCAATGTCATATATATATAATGTGTTTGACAACCTTTATATGCTGTGGATGGGCATATGGATGTGTCCCCATCGCACTACTGCCGCTTATGCCGACCAAGCTTTTGGAATTTTGACATTTAAAATCTGGGCTAACTCATGGTGAAATGCAGTGATTGAGGCTGTACACCCAATCCATATTCATCTCATATCAATTAAATGTATAGAATGTGTTTGACAACTGTTATATGCTGTGGATGTGCATATGCATGTGTCCTCACCACACTACTGCCGCTTATGCCAACCAAGCTTTTGGAATTTTGCTACAAATCGGGCAACTCCCAGGCAATAGCTGATAGTGAAACGCGGTGATTGAGGCTGTACACCCAATCCATATTCATCTCACATCAATGTCATATATATAAAAGGTGTTTGACAAGTACCCCTCAAAAACGTTTGTGGATTCTTTTTGTACACGACTTGAGATAGCCACAAGTGGTACCACCACGGCGCCTCATCCTCCATAACAAAGCAGCAGCATATATGACTAGGAATGCACACGCAATGAAGTCCAAGTTGTTGACCAAATCTCCGCAATTGGTGTTCAAAGAAGGGGACATTGTACTGGTGTCACTTGACAATGTTGAATGTACAAAGGTAGATGTAGGAAACCTTTGTGTTATTGTGGAAATGTTACTGGAATGACACAAAAGGTATATGAGATACCATCACAAAAGAGGAATCTGGTGGAAGAGGTTTTGCACAAGTGAGGTGTTTGGTAATATTTTGTATGGTGCATGGTAACACCCCCAGTACTCATGAATTGCAAAAAATGTTACTATCACAACAGTACAAATCTACATAGGGTCTTTAACTTATCCCTTACATAGTTATTATGATTATGAATGTGGCGTATAAAGACTCTGATATGGTTAAACTTGTCTAGGTAGTATCTCAGTAATTTACCTAATTTCTAAGTTGTTCTGTTCTGAATTCATAGTTTTGCCCCACACCCACAGAATATCTAAAAAACTAATAACCTCTCACTCTCGCTGTCGCTGCTCGCTGAAGACCTCAGCATGCCATTCTGCTGCCTCCTCTCCAAATCAAGAAAGCTAGCCACCATTGATGGGCCAAATAAGAAGCAGCTCCATCATATAGTTGCCAACCCTACCCCTTACCCTTGTCTACGGCTAGAATTTCAGCTAACTTCCCAAATCTAGGCCAACAGCAGGTGTGGTGGAAGAAACAGCACAATGATAGATCCATATTGGTCCATATCCATATCCCCATCCACAGACACAAAATATGAATATAAAGGTTTTCAATCGCCTTTCATCTGTATGGAGTGACTGCGGGAACCATTTCATCTGGGTTTATAGCCTCAACCACAGCAGGATGGCCTCAAGTAGTAGCACCTGGAAGTGACCCCGGGTCACTATTTCAGCCGACATCCCAAATCTGGGCCAACAGCAACAGGTGTGGTGGAAATGGCATGATGATGGATCCATATCCCCATCCACAGCATATGAAGGTTGTGACTTGTGAATCACCTTTCATATGTATGGAGTTGATGTGGGAACCATTTCATGTGGGTCTATGGCCTCAACCACAGCAGGATGGCCTCAAGTAGCACCTTGCAAGGATCAAGGATTTCGACCCAAGACTTCCCAAATCTGGGCCAACAGGTGTGATGGAAATGGTATGATGTTGGATATATGTCCTTATCCACAGCATATGAAGGTTGTTAATCACCTTTCATATGTATGGAATGGATGGTGGATTTTTTTCATCTCTTGTAGGGGGCTACGATGATGCAGCCTCAAGATGTATTTGTATTGTGTTATCATCTAAGCAAATGAAAAATTGACCTCCATGTGATGAACGCAATAAGGGTTTAAGGAGACCTTGGAGAATAAGCTTTTTTGAGTAGTAGGGCTGCATGTGGTTTAGATTATTGTAACTGAGGAATTGATATGATCTGCTGATCTATGCCCACGGCAATTAGAATTTATTTTGTTACAGGCTACGTTAGTAGGGGATGCAAAGTAAGATGGATGCTTTGATATGCATCTTGTATTCAAGGTGGATACAAGTGTGTTTAACATGCCCCCACTTGCCAAAATGCTAGGACCAAAACAAATTGGAGTCTGTGTTTCCGGGTCTTCCTCAGGAGCCCCAACCTAATTAGTTTGGGTGGAGGGTTGCATCAAGTTGGTCATGCAACACACACACATGATTCGTCTTTCTGCTCCTCTTGAATGGACCCCAACAATTAATCCTTTCCATCTATTGACAGTGTCATTCTCAACTTGAATGGCACATCAATGCTGAAATCCATCGCCCTTGCCCCTAGCCGATCAATGATCAAATGCCTCCATCAACCAAAGACAAGTAGCATTATTTGGCTGCTAATTTCACCATACTTACACCTAGTGGAGTAAACTATGAGTGGGTCACCATTTACCCATAACACCTTGTAACATTTATAGTTTCACCATCATACTTGCGCAGGTGCAACAGAGAAGCCACTGCGATACTTTAGGAGACCTCAGATTCCTTCCTCCTATTGTCGCCATAATCTCTTGCTGCTTTTGCTGGGGACGAATGCCGGTCTAGTTTCTCTTTAAAATACACAGAACTACTTCATTAAAATTATGTGTGTGCCATTGGCGCCTGTGCGAGATGAGCAGTGATCTCAAATTACGATACAACACGGATAGAAGCAAAAAACAATCTGAATTCGACCAAGTTTTGGCTTCTTCCGCGCCTACCGCTGGACCCCGAAACGGCCTTTTCGTCCATCTTTCAACGAGCATCGAAGATGGACCGGAGTTCCTCCGCCTCACTCGCGTGCGTGGCCGCCGCGCTCCTCATCCCCTTCAGGATGTCCATCGCGACCTCCCTCGCCTCCACGAGGATGGATTCCGTCATGTCCGTCTCCTCCGATTCGCCCGTTTCCCTCATCAGGGAATCGAGCCAGTCTGATTTTTTCGTTCGTCGATGGTGGAATAGAAAAAGAAAGGGGCCGTTGGGAGGGGGGGGGGGGGGGGGTTCTGGCCCGACCAAAAAAACGTCGCACGCACAACACGTCTCGCGCATGAATCGTACACACGAGAGCACGCGAAAATCATTATTCCACTACTCACACGAGCAGCCGTACGTCGTGAGCAGCTCGTCGCCCCTCCTTATCTTCCTGGTCGACACCAACGCGAGCAGGGGCGACGGCCCGAACGGCACGTGGACGCAGTTCCTCGCCGCGCGCAACGCGCGGTAGTACGCCAACG
Organism: Stephanodiscus triporus; assembly: GCA_036939755.1. Classification (NCBI taxonomy): domain Eukaryota; phylum Bacillariophyta; class Thalassiosirophyceae; order Thalassiosirales; family Thalassiosiraceae; genus Stephanodiscus; species Stephanodiscus triporus. Next base: position 8,457 of record JALLAZ010000815.1, on the reverse strand, counting down.
CGCCGCCCTCGTCGTTCACGAGAACGGTCGCGCCCCGTCGTTCGCCCCGTGCCCGTCGAATCCGCACGACGCGATCGCGCCGCCGTCGCCGATACGGCGAGGGTCGACGTTCGAGACGTCGACGTCGACGAAGATCGATCGTCCGCCGAGATCCCTCGACACGTCGGCGTCCATCAGGGGTCGGCCGCCGAGCACGTGCAGCAGATACGCGTCGTCGTCGTCGTCGTCGTCGGGGCGTTCGTACGTCCGACCCGTGCCGGCGTCCATGCACACCCGCGTGACGCCGCCGTCGACCGCGTCCACGATCCCTATGGAGTGGACGGGATAGAACGTGATTATCGTGCCGGACCGTATGCTCGACCTCGCGAACAGGCCGAGTCCCGCCCCGGGTATCGACGACTCCCTGACCTCCACCAACCTCATCCGACGCCCGTTGAACCTCGAACCGAACGCGACCTCGTCGATCGATCTCATCTTGACGAGGGCGGCGTCGAGCGTCCGCCGGCGGACGTCATCGTCGTCACCCCCTTCGTCGTCGATGCCGACGATGCCGCCGCCGCCGACGCAGACGACGACGGACGACGGACGACGAAGGCCCCTCCTCCCGGCGTCGACGTCGCGATGGCGGCCGATGAGACGCGACGGGGCGGGGAGGAGGGCGGCGGCGCGTCGACTCCGTGCGAATGACGACGAGGGCGGCGATGACGATGCGCTCGACGATCCCCACGGCAAGAACGAGAGCGCCACGAGGGGAGGTAGTTTCATCGAATTTATTATGACAGCGGCGAACAAGTACGGACGCGGCCGCCGCTTATTTGCCGTTCACAGAGGAAAAGCGGGGGCAGCAACGGGACGGAGGTTTGGCGCGTGCCCGTTGTGGGGGAGATGAGAGGGAGGAGAAAAGGGGAAGAGGGACGCGACGCAGGGACGAGACGGGGGTGTGCGCACAGGAATCTACATAGGAATCATATTTGAAATTAGGAATCTACTTGCTGTCGGCGCAACAACCGCCCTTCCTTAAAAGGAATCTACTTGAGGCAAACAACCGCCACACTCCAATATCTATCTGTCTGCTCGACGTACTCATATGTTGTACGCCACCACCCCCACACCGGCTGCAGGAGTCGAGAACTCGGTCATCGCCGCGCCACACGAGATTTGAGTCTTTCATATGACGATCTCATGGGCGGCATCGCACGCCATTCTCGCCACATTACTCATCATTCGCGCCGATGCCTTTTCGCCGTGCACTTCCCACAATACCCGCAGAACGAATCTGTTTGGGATCAAGGGGTTCCGATCCTGGTTCGAATCCGCGTTTCCATCTGCCGTGACAACCATCAACCCAGATCGCCGCGGTGCCGGTGGTAGCGAATTTCGACCCGAGACGTTCGATCACGTGCTCATCGACGCCAATCAATTTCTCCATACGACTTTACGAAGGGCATACAACCGCAGAGCGAAATTCTCGACTACTGGGAAGCAACATCTCGATGATGATATTATTGAGTATTCTCTACTCCTTTTCATCAAAGAGATCAACCGTATCACGACAACAACTGCCGTACCGAGGAAAAGTCTCGTTATTGCGATTGGTAAGTCGTATCCAAAATGCAACATTTCGGGCTTACCAGCCTTTCCAACTTTCCGCTGACTTCATTTTTTTTCGGCCTCTCAATTGTCTGATAGATGGATCACCAGGGGCAGCCAAGCTTGACAGACAGAGAAAGCGCAGGTATTCCATCTATAAAAAAGCAGAGTTACAAGAACGGCAAATAGAAGTTTTGAGGCTAAAAGGGTGGAGAGATAATGATTTTGGATTTTACAATACCGTTAAAAAGAATAGAAACGACCCGCTTAAACAAAAGCATGATAGAGAGCGGGTGACACTCAACATCACGCCTGGAACTGCTTTCATGGATAAAGTCACAAATGCGCTGCTATATTGGTCATGGCAACACGTTTCCCGATATCCTAGAGTTAAAGTGTACATGAGCCCAAGTTCTGTGCACGGAGAAGGGGAGGTAAAGTTGCTAGATTGGATAACCTTTGGTCATCAGTCATCTTCATCTCAATACCACCGCATGAATGTGAAACCAAACGAAACTGTAGCCATCCTTGGAGGTGATTCCGATCTCGTCCTTATGGGATTAGTCGTCCCGCCGTCAATAACGCACAATATTCATGTTATTTTACCGGGGGAGAAAGGCGAGAGCTTGGTTGCATCGATTTGGGAAACTACTAGGATCATGGCCAACATGATAGAGGGTACTGCAACATATTCATATGGCTCAAAAAAAATTAGAAAATCCAATATCAGGAGAAAGCGATCGTTAACTCTGAATCAAATCAATCAAATCAGGATCGATACAACATTACTCATCATACTGAATGGAAACGACTATCTTCCAAAAGTGAAGGGATGCAGGGCAGGGTTTGATTCTTTTTTCCCAGTATATTTGGATCTAGTGAAGTCATGGATGGACAGGCGAAACGGAAATGACGATGAGGATTCGTTTTTGATCAATCTGGACAACAACGGCGAACTACAGATGAATGTCCAATTCGCCATGAAATTCTTTCGTGCGCTGGCCTCGAATGCCGAAATCGTACCATCATCGGATTATTCATCATCGCCACAATCACAGTTGGGAAATCTAAACAATCTCGTTGAAGCAAAGATCCTCCCTGGCCCAATCAGATTCAATACTGTCAGCCCCATAGACTCCTTTTTTCAACAAGAGTTGTGGGAGATGAATTCAAAGTTAAAACAAAACACATCACGTGTAATGAGTGAAGTATTTGCTGATGATGGAGTTGAAATTGTTAGGTTGACACTAGGCCGATTCCCTGAGGATTATGTTGCTTCCTCAAATACGACAACTTATGCTGGATCTTTAAGTGAAGAAATATTCACTACCTTCTTAGGAGGAAGTGATGGTCGTGGTGTTATATCGCGTATGATAAGGAGTGAAAAGCCAATCACGACCGGGGAAGGTCGAGCTTATCTTTTCGAGGTTCCTCATAGACAACAAAGGTAAGCGTAGTTTGTGGTGACTTTGGGATCGTTCTCATATCTCTCTCGAGTTCTCATTTTGTTACAATCTTACCCAAAAGTTCCATGAAAAACACGAAAGAGAGACTTTCACGTCTAGCACTCGAAGAAATATTTGGACGGGAGAATGTGGATACACTATTTGAAGGGGAAGACGAAGGCGACTCGGGAACAACCGACAGCGCCTCGTTTTGTGAGAAGGTAAGATAACGCTATTTTCATTGATATTTACATCTCATTCAAACTTGCTGACCTCCGGCCGTTGAAATGTAAAAGCAGCAAGGACTTGCTAAATCTGATGCCGCGTCTTATCTTGGCGGTTTGCTGTGGAATCTTGAAACTTATCTACACGGCTGCTGTAGTAACTACGGCTACGACTACGGCAGCCGTGCCTCTCCCACCCCATTCGAGGTATGTGAATCTAGTGACTGCTAATTTTTGCCAAATAATGATTAGAATGTGTACCCACGATTATGTTGTAGCTGGTTGAATATCTAGAGAGTATTGACAAACAGGGAAAGCTCAAAATCGATTGCGCCGATTTGATTGGCCGGACTACCGTTGCACCAATCAGCGATGGATTATCTTGTCTCGCAGCAGTACCACCACAGGCGTGGCACATCGTGCCTGAGCCCTACAGCTGGCTTGTTGATCCTTCCAGGAAAGAAAGTTTCGAAGATCTTTATAACAGTTGTTTTCATCCAGAGACCAGAGCATTCGATATCGAGAGTTTTTCTAGAAAGTGCAATGAGGCTTTGAAAAAGATTGGAAGAACAAAGAAACCTACTGTGTCCGGTCAAAGCAGTTCGAAGGGCAGGCGTATTCACGTAGGTAGCAAGTTCTGGACAGTAATTTCACGCTCGAGCCTTCCGTTGGAGGATCCGTTCGATCCACCAGAGCCATTTTCAGACAGAGTTCCCCGACTACGGAGAAACTCAAGGATAAGGGCAACCAAGATCCTCGCAAAGACTCAAGTCGAACGTCTAAGAGATGCAAAAATAACCGACTTTTCCGAGGACTCTGAAGGGAAAGGAAATAGCAGTAGAATTCAGGGATCTGTTCACGACATTCCATACAAAACTGCCTTCAGAAAATCATGAAGGGTCAAACTTTCTTTGCATCTCGGAAGATGATGCTGAGGCGCCGCCCTCTTAACACATCAATACTTTTATTTTCGCATCCATTTTTTTCAACAACTTCTGCGCCTTTATCTTCATGCTGACACAGCATGCATTTCTTTTCCATATATTCAAACGTTGTGTTGGAAGGAAGTAGTTCGTGGGTAAAAGAGTATCTGCTCATCCCGGATAGAACGTAGAGTGATAACTTTGGAAGATATAAATCCACGTATCTATCGGAGGCACCGAGTACTGCGCTGTGATTGGTGTCCTTTTCCTCGCTCTCCCATTCCTTTGCGGACGGTCTCAATCGCATTATCGCGTCAGAAAGAAGACTAATTCCAGCCACGACTTTCCCTGAGAATTTCACGGAATCCACGTGAGGTTTCAATTCACCATTCGCTGACAGATCGATTGCATGACACGGAAGCCATCGTATATTGTTGGAAAAAGCATCTGCACAGTCTCCACGACTGTTGAAATGGTGATTTTCAAGGTGACTTCGAGTCCTTTGAATCGCTTTCACATACGGCGGCACAGTTGCTCCATTCTCAATATCTAAACCCTGTTGCGGATATTGGTCATCAGGCGTCGAGAACTCTATTTCTCTGTAACCGGTGATGACCGAATCCCAATGTCCGTTTTCAAAACGGCGGCGTTTCAGCCGGCGACCAGCTTCTTCGACAAGAGATCTCCCTTCCGCTTCAGTAATAAACCCAGGATACACAACTGAGATTGCATAAACTCATCTACGTGAGTATCAACGATGTAAGAAAAAGGTGGCATAAACTAAATGAATGTGCTAAGAATATCTTAGAGTATGTTTTTCCACACCCGCATACACACCTGCGGAGGCCGCATCAAATCCTTCCGGCGCATTTCGGATATTGACGTATCTTTCGGAACAAGCGACGACCAAAGCAGCATCAGCTGTAGCTGTAGCTGTAGTTGTAGCTGTAGTTGTAGCTGTAGCTGTATTTGAAAGAGGGCGATGTCCAAGCTTGGCGTAGCATACGACGCCGCGTCGGATTGCCAACATGATGTTAGTCCGAAGTGCCTTTCTTCTCTCTAGAGTAGACATGTTAGTCCCCAAAGCGCAATGGCCCCCGTAGCGCTATGGGGATCCCCGTAGCGTTATGGGGACTCCCCGATTTGTAATTTTCATGAATCCCTGCCCATAGCGCTATGGGGAGTCCCCATGGCACTATGGGGATTGCTTTTTTTTGTGTTTTTTCCAGTCGCGCATAGGATTGGCCCTCCTCGCCAAAAATTTAGGCAATCCCAACGCCATGGCGCATCGTTCGATGACGATATTATGATGACGCCTACTACGCCGTCGCTCCTCCTACTCGTCCTCCTCCTATGCCCCGCTCCTGCGTCATCCCTCCTCCCCGTCCCGCCGCCGTGCGCTTCGTCGTTTCCCCCTCGCCGTGCAACGGCGGCCAGGAGGACGCGGACGACGACGACAATCCTCTCGTCGCTCGATCGGGCGGCCAATGGGGGGGGAGGGAGACGCCAACCACGACTGCCGCGACGACGATGACGACGAGGACGACCCCCCCCCGCCGCGCCGCGGGGAGGAGAATGCAGTCATTGTCATCGGATGACGGAAGTCGTCCTCGTTGTTGTTGTCGTCGTCGTCATCATCGTCGTCATCATCGTCGTCATCATCATCGTTGTCGTCGTCGTCGTCGTCGTCGTCCCCCCCCGCCGCAAGGAAAGGGTGGGCGCCTCACCAATTTGACCACGCCGAGGCCAACGATCGACCGTTCTTGGAAGATCCGCAGACAATCGTCATGTCCCAGAGTCACAACACGGACGCGCCATCGTACGCCTTCCCCCCCCCGGGAACTCGACGGGGTCGTCCGTTCATCGTCGTCTTCACCGACGATCGTCGTCGCAGGTTGCGCGGGCGCGCCGCGTGACAATGAGGCCACGTTCGTCTCGATCGGGTTGGACGACCTGTTCCCGAACCTTGAATTCTCGTTGAAGTTCTGCTCGGACGGCGCGTTCTGGAACAAATTTCGCGACGGGATGAGGGAGGGTGTGTTCGACTTGTCCCCCACGTACGCGAACATGTCGGAGAGGGTGAGGAGGATGCTACTGCTTCCGGATTCGTCGTTGCAGGGATCGTGGCGCTGACGTTGCCTCGAAGGGGAGGAGAATGACAAGGATGGGGGTGGCGAAGACGGCGTGGTTGGCGGCATGTGCGGATCGGGCGCAACGGGACACTGGATCGACATCGTGGGCATCGTGGGCCACAGGATATCCCACTTCTGGCATCAGGATACCGGCACGTGTCCGGACAGCGGCAATGTGTGGACGGTCCTGCTGGGTTTTCCAAGGGAGGACGAATACGATGGCCCGGGAGTGTTCAACCACGTCGTGAAGCTCAAGAATGAACGACATCCGGCGAGCCGATAGTTTACCCCGACCTGATCGTGGACGACAAGTACGTGGTTCGGCCCAGGTTTGCCAGGGGCAGCAAGATTTTTGCATTTCGGGATGTTGACGTCCTGCACTCGGCCCTGGACGTCGCGTATCGAACTAGCATCATGAGGTTCATGTAGTGAACGAGAATTTCCTTACAATTGGGGTTACAGCGTGCTGACGTGATATAAAGAGAAAGTCTAGTTCATCATTCTATTTCATTTTGTTACGATTTCCGTCATCCAATGTAACTTTGGGAATGAATTTCCTTCCTTCCTTGGAGTCCTTGATGGCATCGATCAAATACTTCCATTCGATTGCGGTCGAGCAATAATGATATCCGGAGTGCATTTTCGGGATAGTGTCGGCAAAGTCATAAACCTGTCGAAGATCGGAACAGTCAAAGATCTCTTCGGTAAAGGATTCCGAAGGCGGGGGCTTACTCTTGTCCTTCCATAGGCCATGCGGAGTTGGTCGTTGGTATAGAAATACCTTGTTCTCGGGCAGGTATGCCTCGACGCGGCCCTTCATACCGGTCACAATTATTTCTTCCTGGTGACGAGAGCCCTCCGCAAACATGCACAACTCAAGGCATCCGATCGTAGAATGCTGCACTGCACGTCGTTTTGGTGGTGCTTCCGATTCAACAGAATTGGAAGTCGTCGCGACTCCTTTCATTTCCACGAAGTCTAGGAGCACGTACGCGCTATCTATGATCGGAACGACCTCCTTGTCCTCGTGATCTTGATATCCATAGTGGTCCCATAACAGCCCCCGGTGCACCTTCGATACACATGAGTTCATTTCTTGACCAGTAATCAAGCGAAATAAATCAAAGAAGTGACAACACTTCTCGACGAGTGTGTCGCCGGATTTGTTAACATCCTTGTTCCATTCTTCAATCTTGGACAAAAAAGGGTAACGATTCTCACGAATAGTCACCTTCTTTATCGGCCCGACCTCCGGTAGAAGTTGAAGGAGCTTATTGATAGCTGGGATGAACCTGTATTCCATCGCCACCCAAATTTGGGCCCTCAAATTCGCGGCCTTGAGGTCAGAGATCTGCTTCTCGCTGATGGCAACCGGCTTTTCGACCAGGATAGTGATATCGTATCGTCCCCATCGGATGAGCTGCGGCGTGTGCATGTAGTTCGGGGAGGCGATCACAAGGAGGTCGATCTCGTCGACGTGTTCGAGCATCTGCTCCTCGTCGCGAAAAACGGTCGGTGTCTCCGGGTTGCCGATCATTGCTTCTTCTTTGATCATGGCCAGAGCGGTATTTATGGAAGACTCGGTCGGGTCGCACAAGAATTTTATTGCGAGATTGGGATACTTATGAATGTACGAGATGTGTTCTAATGATGAGGAGACGTTGGAAGTCAGTCAGCCACGTGCGGGGAGAGTGTCACGGACGAAATAATGCATTTAGAAATGCGATACATCGCATCAGCAATCAGCACGCACCTTGGCCCATCATTCCGCAACCAAGGATGGCAATGCGCAGAGGGTTGTCGGATGCCGGCTTCATTATAATTATCTGTCTCGTTGTCCAGTGATAATTGTCGGGTTGCGTTTTTTAGGTTTGGTTGTGGAGGTAGCTTTTGTTCTTTGATTGTGTGATCCCTTGCTTGGGGGAGCTCCGGAGAGAGTTTGTTCTGGCGTCAGTCGTGTGGTGAGGGTCAGAACCCGAATCTTCACACAGAAAACAAGACTCTCACAAAGCAAGTACAACGACCGAAACCTTCCCGCATGCGTGATCCGCACAAAACAATCGAAAAAACAATATCAAACATGAGGGTAACGAGGCTGCTTGAGGATCCCACCAGTACGGAGAATGTTGGCAGCATCGGCCAA
>JALLAZ010000814.1:0-11868 GCA_036939755.1 Stephanodiscus triporus | reverse complement strand
GCCCTGGGACTGGCCCCGCCGAGTTTTTCTCGGCGACGCCCGTTGGCTTGGTTGTTGCGATTGCTGGGTCCTTGGAGGACACGATCAGCGTCTCCATCATTTTTTACGTTGCCGCGAAGTTCGGCGCTGGCGAAAGAGGAATTGGAGCCCAAGATTGCGACTACGATAGAGACGATGGAGACGAACTTCATGATTGTGTGTTGATAACGTGTCTGCTAATTCTGATAAATGACAAGAGTGTCAGAGGTCTTTTTCTGTTTCGGTTGTTTTGTGTTGTTCCTTTCAATCTCCCAGTCGAAGATGACCTGAAAATCAAACGAGAACCCACACAGATTGTCTGGGTTCTCGTGTGTCAGAGGTCTTTTTCTGTTTCGGTTGTTTTGTCCTTTCAATCTCCCAGTCGAAGATGACCTGAAAATCAAACGAGAACCCAGCCAGATTGCGCTACAGTATTTTCTATCCCAGGTGCCGTAGTGGCCGGTCAAAACTTGACCCATTCGTGTGAACGAAAACGGCATGCAACTTTATTAGAGATATTTTCAGGGGCCCAAGCACCCACAAGGCCCCACAAAAACGCCCCCCGCCCTCGCGAAGAGTTTGAAATTCGGATTTTGGGGACCCGCGGTTTTGTTTTGTACATACGTACGAACTCGTAACCCACAGACTCATAGGTAACACTCATACCCTCTTGTACTCATAACCATTTGTGTGTACTCATAACCCATTCGACCGCCAAGTAGTGACGCACTTTTTCTGCTGGTGATGATGGGTCTGATCTCGTGATCTGTGATGATGATGAAAAGCATCTCTCTCCCCTCTGTCAACATCTCTTCTCTCTTCTCTCGCCACCGCGCATCGCCTCCCCGCCCCAACGACGCGCACCAGCGAGACAATCAATAAAAAAATAAATACTAAAGCAGCAAAAGACCGAATGAAGTTCTCGTCCGCCGTCGCAATCCTCGCCGCCGTCGTTGCGGCGGCGAATAACTCCGTCCGTGTTTCGGGTACGTGCGTGGAGATGATGTTATAGCGCTAGTATAAATATGTTGCATCCTCCGGGGTAGCTCGACGTTCGCGGGGAGAACGCATCGCTCCTCCTCGCGGCGGGGGGGGGGTGGGGGGGGTGGCGAATACGATCGCTCGTAGAAATTTCGCGCGGGCGAGAGGGACGGAGGCGATCCCCCTATAATTTTCCTCCTGCCAAATGAATTGTTCACGCCGTCCCTAATATTGTTTCTTGGCACTCCCCTCTCTCTTTCCTCCACTTCTCTCCGAAAATCGAAATATATTCACATTCGCTCTCCCCGCCGAAACAGCCTTCTCGACCGCCGTCTCTCGGGGGATCGTCGACTCCGCCGCCGTCGTTCGGAGATCTTCCTCTCCGAGCGCGCACTCGAGGGCGTGCGGGTGCCCCCTCTGCGCTCCCAAATCGGTGGGTTGATATATATATATATGTATTTATATACGCCCGACTTCTCGGAATTTTTTCTCGCCGAGCTAAATATCGGAATCGCGATGATGCCTAAAACGTTCCATTTCCTTTTCCTCGACCTCCCCCCCCGCGCCCCCTTTTTTTCGCGCGTCTTTTCAGCACTCGAGGGCGTGCGGGTGCCCCCTCTGCGCTCCCAAATCGGTGGGTACATATTATATATATGCCCGACATNCATTTCCTTTGCCTCGACCCCCCCCCCCCCCTGCGCCCCCTTTTTCTCGCGCGTGGTTTCAGCACTCGAGGGCGTGCTCGTGCCCCGACTGCGCCGTCCCCCGCTTCGGCGGATTCCTCACCGTCCTCTCCATGTCCGCCGTCGAGGAGGTGGCGGAGGTCCCCGTCGAGGTCGAGGCCATGGACGGCGTCGCGTCCGACGTCGAGGCCCACAACGTCGAACGTCCCGCTCGCGGGTCCGGCATCGGCAAGCACAAGGACGACGGCGAGAGGTCGCCGGCCCGGATCGACCTTGGCGACCTCGTGATCGGCTCCGAGGTCCTCGCGAAGGTCAAGACCATCACGACCTACGGCGCCTTCCTCGACATCGGCGCGAAGTCCGACGCGCTCGTGCACGTCTCCCGCCTCTCGGACGGATTCGTCGCGAACGTCGGCGACGTGCTGAAGCAGGGCGACGAGGTGTCGGTGCGTATCATCTCCGTCGACACCGAGAAGAACCAGATCGGCGTCACGATGCGCTCGGCCGAGACCGAGGCGAGGGCGGCGGGGGGGGGAGGATCGTCGTCCGCCGGGGGCGGACGTCCCGCCACCAAGCGCCGCGAGAGGCCGCAGCGATCGGGGGGCGATCAGGCGGCGCAGGCGGCGTCGATCTCGGCCCTGGTCGAGAAGGGGTACGACGGATCGATGTTCGTGGAGGGGGAGGTCGTGTCCTCCCTCGACTTCGGCGCGTTCGTGCGATTCGACACCGCCCAGCTCGGGGAGGGGCTGTCGGGCGAGATCGACGGACTCGTGCACATCTCGGCCCTCGCGGAGGGCAGGACCACGTCCGTGTCGGACGTGGTGAAGGTGGGGGACAAGGTGAAGGTGCGCGTTAGGGAGGTCGATGCGTCGGCGGGTCGCATCTCGCTCTCCATGCTCTCCAAGGAACAGGAGGAGAAATCGCGCCCGGCGCCGCGGGAGAGGAGCGGCGACGGGGGGAACAACAAGGGCGGCGGGAACGCCAACGCCGTCACGTCCAGCTGGAAGAGCACGGGCGCGGCGGACTGGAAGGAAAAGATGGAGGAATTCTCGAAGGATCAGCCGACTTTCACCAACGATTTAGTCATCGTGGACAGGCGCAAGTAAAATCGATTCGAAAAATGATGCAGGGGCGAAGAATTAGATTCATGTTAGCGCGTAGGGCTAGTAACTTTTAACCCCATCCGTCCGTTGATCATTTTCGTCATATCAAACATTATTTTTAGAATATCGTGCTTTGAAACCCCGCTCACCCCGATCTATTAACCGGACTCGGGCTCCCCCCCGCCTCCACCCTCGAACTTCGACTCCGGCGCGATGCTCGCCGTCAGTCCCTGCCTCTGCAATCCGAGGCAGTACTTCATCGCCTGCTCCTTCCAGCAACTCGTCACGGTGGCCTGTCCCTGCCCGTGGGTGACGGTGCATATGTCAAACGCCTTCTTCTTGTCGAGCGTGCCCATCACCTTCTGCAGGCTCCTGATGACGTAGTTGAACGTGTGAACCTCGTCGTTGTGCAATACCACCCTCCACATCTCCTCCGGGGTCTCATCCTCCTCCATCTGGGTGTCGGTCTTGTCGATGACGATCGTGGACAGGCCCTTCTTCTTGTCCTTCTCCTTCTCCATCCCCCCGCCCCCGCCGCCCCCGCCCGAGTCGGACATGCGAAGGACGACAGTCGGGGGGGTCGTCGTTCTCCATCGATGACGACCGGCCGCGAGAGACGACGTCCGACGTGCTCCCGCCCCCTGAGCCGTGGGCGAGAATGCCGCCGTCTGACTGACGAACATCAACAGGGCGAGCAGAACTGTTAATTTCAGCTTGTTGATCATGATGTTCTGTGGGTTGATATGTTGTTGTGCTCTGTCTGTGTGTTGTGTTGTTGATTACCTATCCTCCTCCACGCGTACCATACCTAACATCCGAAGATTTCTTTTCCCGAAGAATGAGAAGTCAGAACAAAAAATCGATGATGTTATTATATTCTCCTTCCAAAGTCTTTTGGAAATCGTCAAGTAAAAGCAATGTCAGGTCTTGTTACAGCCGCCATAACCGGCATCACGTGGTGCTTCTGCACGGCATCGGCCTCTTTATGCAGCTCTTGGTGCGGTAACGACAAGCCATCGTGAGTTTTACGTTTCGTGCATTTTCCCTTACTCTTTATCGTCATTGTTGTCGCTTCCCTACACAACAACCCACATTAACAAACAGACAACCCAATTACTTCGTCATTATTCCAAATAAAAATAAGAACCACGCCCCCGAGTGCAACCTCCGGTCGAAAGAGAAGCGTGCTCCTTCTCGTTCTCAGCGGCGTCGTGGCATTGGTTTTCCAATATGCATTCGCGCCAAATTACGATAAGATTGGCTGGCAATATCTGTCCGATGCGTGGACGTCGGGTTGTGGAACCGATGCAAGTGAAGAGCTCTTGAAGGTTTGCGCTGGAAATGCGGGTGTTTATCGTTCATCAGCTGCTGCCTTCGTGTTTTTCGTTATATTTGGCATCGGTGAGCATCGGTCGCGTCACAATTTACTGACTAATCTTTGAAGCGGAATTCTCAATCATTCTATGTGTCGCCTTTAGCTGCCAAGTGCAGACCCACTGCCAATAGAGAGGCATGGCCAGCGAAGTAAGGCGATCGCCCCAACCTTTTTTTCGTACTTCCGTATAACATGGCTCAACAACGCTTTATTGCTACCAAATTCAGATACGTCCTCTTCCTATTTCTTTGTGCTGGGACAGTATTCATTCCAAATGATCCCATATTCATTCCTGTCTATTTGTGGGTAGCACGAGTGGGCAGTTTCCTGTTTGTCCTAGTTGATCAGCTTATTCTAGTTGACATTGCTTACAATTGGAATAGCTCCTGGATAGACAAAGCAGACCAGGCAGAATTGGCGGAAGGTATTGGCAAGGGAAATAAATGGTTGATCGCGATTTTGATATCATGTGCAATTCTCTATGCTTGCTCCCTTGCTGGGATCGTCACAATGTACATTCTTTTCGGGGGATGCGCGAACAATAACGCTTTTATTTCGATCACATGGGTGATGTCACTCCTGTGCACGGTTGTGCAATTGACGAAATCTGACACGGGTTCATTGCTCACCAGTGCTTGCATGACACTTTACGCTACTTATTTATGTGGATCGGCAGTATCTCAGAACCCAAATGAAGAGTGCAATCCATCTCTGTCAGAAAAGTCAGCTTGGAATATAGTGCTCGGGCTGGCCATGGTCTGCATATCGTTGATTTGGACCGGGTGGAGCTATACCACTGGCGAGCAGCTGGGAGGTGTAAATGATTCAGCAGTCGAACATGATCGAGGCGACGAAGAGAAGCCAAAGGTTGGAGGGGTGGTGCTCAACAACGAATCCTCCCCCGAATCCTCCCCCCTTTCGGAAGCATCGAATCAAGGATTGAAGTCGTTTGGCAGTTCCTGGAAGTTAAATGCGGTGTTGGCTACGATTTGTTGCTGGTATGCAATGATACTGACAGGCTGGGGAGCCATTGAGAAGCGGGGGGGTATATCAAATCCGAATGTTGGCGAAGCCAGCATGTGGATGCTCATATCTAGTCAATGGATCGCTATGCTACTATACTTATGGACCCTCCTGGCTCCTACTCTGTTTCCTGACCGTGACTTTTCGTGATCGAATAAGTGTAAAGCATCTCATTTTGTAAAATATGCGCGCCATGTTAAGTTATATCGTCTTATGCCGTACTCAACCAAACACTTATTACATCCATATCTGCTGTCGTCGTCTCCGTCGTCGTCGTCGTCGTCATAATGGCGGCGGCAACGACGACGGAGACGACCGTGACCGCGACGCGATCCGACTCCGACCCTCGACGACGCGGCGATTATTTCCACCTCCAGCCGTCCGAGGAGAATGCACTTCGTCTCCGCTGAGACGACGGCAATCGTACTACTAGTCGTCGGGTCGGAGGGGGGGACGATGTTGGAGGAGACGACGGCGTCGACCCGACTGCCATTGTCCGTCCGGCGGCGGGACATGGTCTTCGTCGCGGGCATCTCCCCTCCGCGCCCACTACTCACATCTTCCCTGGCTGCCGCAAAGAGAGGGGCCGGGGGGGATTGTGATGCGACGGGAGGGGAGAGCGGATCTATGGGGAAAGATCCCCCAAACAAGTTCCACGTCGACACAAAAATAATTTATCTGCGGCGCAGATAAATTTATCTGCGCGCAGATAAATCTTCCACGCGGAGGGGATTATCTGCGCGCAAATAAAAATTTTCAGATACGCAGATAAATTTTGGGGTCATTTTGTGCTTTTTTGCGGACTATTAACCAACAAAAACAAAATCCGCAGGTACGAAAACGCAAAAGAACAGTCGGGAACAAAAAAAAGAAGAAAAAAAACTTCGCACCGTCTTCTGCGTATTTGCGTATCTGACTATTCCTCAAAGATATCACAGCCTCAATTGTTTTTTAAGGCGGTACGATAGTAATGGGTGTGACAGATCTCGTCGATTAACCCCTTATTTTTCGAGGGTTTTTCCAAGAAGACTTGAAGGAAGTTGACAATACTTTTCGGAACCGGCCACGAGCAGCTAAAATCTCAAATCTCCCCGCCGCATCCCGACGACGGCGCACAAAACCTTTGGCTCTGCAAAAAGGTTAAAGTTCTTGCTTTTGTTCAAAGAAGAACTCACAAAACGGGTTTGGGTAGGAATATCTACGTATTTACCAGTCCACTAGAGAGGAAGAAAACAGCCCTCTAAAAAGAAACATTTCCCCCTCTCTTCAAACAGGCTACGAGAATGATGTTGCCTTCATCATAATATGTCAACTAGAGATAATAGGACGAAGTGCGGCATATTACAAAAAGAGAAAACTTCGACTCATTCTTACCCGCGCCGATCTAAATGATGCGGAAACTGAACAATTCATCCCAGAGAAACTGGTCCACCAACAATAGAGATGAGGATGAAATTTGCCTAGAAAGGGTCGAGGATCTCACCAATGCTCTCGTCGACTTTGTCAAAAACGCCAAGGCCTTTAATGACGCAGATTTTGTTCCCGTCAAGAATTCGACCATTAGCAGCACCAGCATTAAGCAGAACAAGCTGAATTCTGCAGCCGTTGATCCTGCCACGAATGATGATTCGGGATCAGATGCAACACCGACAGCCTCCTCATCATTGGGGACACTGGATTATCATGGCAATCATGGCAGAAAGGCATCATTATCGAGAGTGAATCCTCCTCCTCCTCCTCCTCCTCCTCCTCCTCGCCGTCCTCCTCGTCCTCGTCAATCGAGCGCATGTTTGAGAAGGTGTCAAAGCAATAATGATAGTCATTATCAACCGACAACAACTACCACTTCAACCACATCCGGCTTCACGCCAGAACAGGAGAGCAATATGATTAGCCTTAAGACAAATGCCTATATCTGCAGTACCAGCGGCTCTGACTCTGGGTTTAGTTTTAGCAAAATCAAGAGCTACAACGCTGCTGGAATCGTTGGCGGAGGCGGCAATGAGAATAGTAGGATTATGAATAGGCAAATGAGCAGGAATGACCACTTCAGTGCAGATGAGCAAGTGATGACGACAGACCTTCGATCATCATCACACAACAAGAACTTTCGTCGTTCCAGGTCCCTGAGCGCGATCAAAACATCTCTGAGCACTGACAAAGCCAGCGCCACCCTCTTGACTAATGATAACAACTTGATGGAGGGCTTCAATAGCTTAAATGTGGACTCCGATACTGCGATCACCATTACCAGGACCAAGGATTTATTTGATAAGGATCCGCATCATGAGCAATTTCCGCCTCCGTTTCTGCTTTCGACTTCTTCTCTCAAACATGATTTGCAATTGACGCCCCCTCCATCCCGAGGACTGCAACGTGCGCGCTTGTCATCCGGTGGACGACCACCAACGGTATCCTCCGACAACGGTGTAATGGATGTATCTGAACATGAACAGCACCTGGGTCAAAACCTCCTTGCAAAGGGGATTGCCGTGTTGTCGTCGTTGCACTCGCGCTCTTTGTCACGACAGCGAACTCGTAGCGTTGGAAGAAGTGCAGGATCATCAAGGAGTGTCTCCTCGGCACAACACAATAGATCGTCATCAGGAGGAGGTGATAAAGTAGTAGTGGGCGTGCCTTCCACGCATAAGAGCAATCAAATCACTGCTATATCAAGAAGGAAAATGCCAGTCAGGCAAAAGTTCGATTTAAAGACGGGTAGGTGTAAGAAACATCCGTCTATAATACTCGCAAAGAAGTCAGCATTCAGCAAGGGATGGAATATGGTTAAGGACGAATGCCTACTTTGTAATGAAGCAAAAAAGCAGCAACACAAACAGTATAAATCAGCAAGAGGAATCGAGGATCAAAGTCGCAAATCCAATGACAGTCACACAACGTTGATAAAAAAGTCGACAACGGAATCAAACCATGACATTTTTTTGGCCTCGGTCGCTACTACTTTTACAACGTGTGCAGCCATAACCACTGAAGGAGCTAGCGAAGTTGAAGAACCTTGCCATCGTTTCTCCTACGAGGGTCTTGTTGCTGCTGTGAAAGATACCCCACCAGCACGTGTATCTCGAATGCCCTACACCACTCCATGGGGCGAGATAGGCTGGTATACAGGAACGGTAAATTCTCGAGGCATACCCAATGGTCAGGGACGCATGCGTACCAAGACAGGAAATATGATCGAGGGAAAGTGGACGGATGGATATTCGGACGATGAAAATTTACTAAGACGGAATGGCAAGATGAAGAGTGGTTTTGGTGCAAAGAATGATGTTGGAAGTGCGGTTCGATGGGCGTCCGTGCCACCCGCTTCTCTCGGATTAGTGCCTAATGTGGGGGTGCTATCAAACTTCTCTCATGGACACCCTCCACGGCAATGTCTACCTTAGCATAGGTCAGGACACACCAAATCAACTTGAACTAAGACTAGAACTATCAACTAAACCAATATCGTACTAGGCAAATTGTTCTGTTCTATCATATCTAGGCAGAGGGGGACGGATAATTACACATGGCCGTTTATATTTACAATGCACAAGAAACTTAACAATGTGCTTTCAGCTTTTTGTCTAGATTTCTTAGACTGTGGCCTATTCACCTGTCGGTGTCTTGGTCGGCTTCTTACCGGGCTGCGTGATGTGCTTACCATATTACACAGTATGCATGCCCTGAATGTATTCACATACCTTAATTAATAATGAAAAGGTCCTCGTCTTTGGGGTTGTCAGCATCAGAATGGAATCGTCGGCTTGAGAATCCGTCATGCCGCGGCGGCAGCCGGATGGAAAAAACTTAATTGGGCCAACGCTGCCGCGCTCCGAATCGAGAGCACCGAACTATCCCCGGCGTCGGCATCCTCTTGACTCGAGGCCACCGACGTCTGTCTTCCTCCCATCATTTCCGTCAACATTCTATCGCGGCCATCTTCGCTACATCTACGGGCAGCGTCTACGAATGTCCTCATGGCCTCTTCCAATCTTCCTGCCTCAACCAAAATATTACCCTCGACCTTCAGCCTGTGTATCAAGAACGGGTGATCCGCCTTGGCGAGGAACAAAAAGTAGAGCGACGAGATTCAGAGCGAGGCAAAAGAAGGGAAGGAGATACATGCTGTTTTGGAACGAACCTTCCCCCCGACCAATATTAAGGTCAGGTCCAACACCTCTCTATTTGCGGCCAGTGCCGCGTCGATCTCCCCGGACAAATGATGAACGCGACTGATGTTGCAAAGCGTCGTGATTAAGTCGAGCGACGGCCGTCCGGAAACGGCAGCGAGGGCGCGTTGACACGTCAGAGCGCGTTGATACATGTGGAGAGCGTCGTGGAATTCTTCCTTGCCGTGAAGCACGTGCGCCACAGCGTAGAGTATCCGCGCCAGGTCCGCCCCGTTGAAGACGTTGCTCCCCGTGGATTGTTGGTGTTCCAATATCTTGAGACACGCGAGGTACGACAGCATCGAACATTGCAACTTGCGCTGCTCGAACAGCACCGCGCCGCGTCGTTCGAGCAGGGCGCATATGTAGGTGTGCCGGTGATCGAGTTTGACGCGGGCGAGGGATAGGAGGCGATTGTAATGATGCCACGCCTCCTTGTAATTGGACGACTCGCCCTTTGACTCATGAATGAGGCCCCCGATGTAATGCTCCGCTATGGAACGGAGCCAATTGGATCGTCGGACCACATCGTGCTCGTAGGCGGCCACGGCCGTCGTCATCGCCGACGTAGTGGCGGCGGATGAGGAGGATGACCTCGATCGTCGGAACGACGAATCCCTTCTATACGGCCTGCTGTCGTCCGCGATGATAACATCACGATATTTCGATGCCTCGTCGGGCCTGTTCAATCTCAGCAACACTCGCGATAAATTCAGTCGAACCACGAGGAGGAGGTAGTTGCGCGGCGGGAAGCGATCGTCGTCGTGGGATTCGGCGGATCTCGGACCGCCGCCATCGTCGTCGGAAGCGACGACGGAATCGTCGAAATCCCAACGTTCGCGCGCACCCACGCCATCCCTTTCGAGGGCGGCCTTTGCCGCCTCGAAACTAGCCAGGGATTCCCTGACCTTATTGAGCCTATAATTGACGGTGCCGATGTTCGAATGCACCACGGCCTCGAGGAGTCCGAACAATCGCGCGTGCGGACTCCCCTCCCCCACCGCCTCGTGCGGCGCGGGACGACCGTCGTCGTCGTTCGTTGCAGTCGTCGTTGCCACACGACAGTCCTCGGACGCGAGCTCGAGCGTCGACAAAACGTCCCGTAATCCCTCCGCGCCGACCCCTCCCCCGGCGTTTCGATATTCCAGGCTCGCCAGGTTCAGCCTCGCCGCGATGAGGGCCGCCGAATCGAGCAAGACATTGTCGGAGGGATCGGCGATCCCCTTCGTCGAGTCGTCCGTCGACGACGACGAATCCGCCCAATCATCTACCCCCTCCCTCCTCCTACTCCTCCCCCTCGGACTCCTCGTCAGATTTCCCAACACCGGCAACGGATCGCAGACGTACTCGAGGCCCAGCGGCGTCAGGCCGTTGCAGGAGTAAGCGGCCTCGTCGATCGGGCAGTCCAATTTCTGGTGCTGGTGTATGTCGTGCACGATGTCGTCAAGCAGGTGGGTTGACCTCGTCGAGAAGACGTCGACGGCGGCGCGAGAGCTTGCGGAACGACGGAACGATCGCGCCGTCGTCGTCGACGACGATGCGCCGCCGCCGGAGTTCGTTCGGAGGAGGAGGACGGACCTGCCGTGCCGCTGCTGGGGGGCGGTGAGGGGACACGACGACGACGACGTCCGTCCCCCATCCGCGCGCGGGCCGCGGGCGGCGGGGGGGGACGCGGGAGCGGCGGCGAAGCAGTGCACCGTCGATGCCCCCTCCTCCTCCTCCCCCCGCAGCCTCGACGGGAGGCGACGATGTCGACGCGAACGACGACGATCGACGACTCCGCCGAAGGAGGCGCTTCGCGCGCGCGAATACGACGGCGTCCGCTCCCCTCCTTCCGGCGCGACGACGACGACGACGGTCCCGTCCTGCGCCGGCGCCGCACGGCCGAAGCGGTCCGCGCGGCGGTGGCGGATGTCGTAGTCGCGGCCGTAATCGTTATCGTAATCGTTATCGTCGTCCTCGCGGAAGCGGTGGTGGTGGCCGCGTAGGAGCATTCGACGATGCCGCGCCAGTCCCTCCGCCTCCGCCGTCGTCCCCGTCCCCCCCCTCGCCCCCCCCCCGTCGTAGTAATCGCCGTCCGTCCTCGAACGCGACGATCGCGCCGCCGAGGACGAAGACGATGAATGCGAGGCGGTGGGAGGGGTGGCGGTCCCCCCGACCCCGACGGAGATCGCCGAACGGTAATGATCCATCGCCTCCTCGACGCGATTGCGACGCGCGAGCAAAGTGCCGACGTCGTTGTGCAACGCGATCATGGACTTCGATGACGATGATGATGATGATGATGATGTCGTCGGAGGAGGGGGTGGTGGTGGATGTGGGAACGACGGATCGTATCCGCGAAGATGATGGAGGGAGCGGGATCGAGGACGACAAGACGACGACGACGACGACTCGACGACGACGATGCCGTCGTCGCGCTCGTCGTCGTGTTCGTCGCATATTCGAGAGGAGAGGGGCGGGGGCGGTATCGATCGGAAGAAGGTCGTCGTCGAGTCGTCGTCGTTTTTGTCGTT
>JALLAZ010000813.1:0-11861 GCA_036939755.1 Stephanodiscus triporus | reverse complement strand
TGACATTTTATTGTTGAGCCTCAGGCTGTCCTGCCTACGTACCTGCAAGTTACGTAGGCGGGTACAGGCTGAGGTTGCAAGTTTGAGTGGCCGGAGCCCGATCCGTCTCCTCCCGCCCCGCCGCCCTCCTTTTTCCCCGTTTTCCGCAGCCATAAGTAGCTGCACCCTATCCCATTTCTGCAACTTCTGCGCCACGTGCGCGGCCGAACGCCAAAACGACGTCCTCCCGATCGGCCTCTCCCAAGCCGCCCGAGACCGGCGGCGGCGGCGGCACCCTGTCCAACGATGCCCTCTACGCCCCGCTCGCGACCTACGCCGATCGCCCGTCGTCGTCGTCGGACCATCGTCGCGCCTCCGACGAGGATACGAGGGGGGGGGGGGGCTCCTCCTCCGCCCCGCGGCATGACGACGACGACGACGACGACGATGGGCGGCAAAGTCGTCGTCGTCATCGTCGACTGCGCCATTCCCTCTCCCTCCAGACGTCGTCGTCCACGCGCGAGTCCTCATTGATCTCCTTCCTGGCATCGACGAGCGACGGCCTGAGGAGGGGATCGTCGAACCCGCACGGGCGGACGCTGTACGGGGGCGCGGGCGGATCGATGTCGTCGACGATGCGCGGCGGGACGTGGGACGCCGATCGTCGTCGACGCGCGACCGATTCCGCCAGGAATATGCTCGAGGGGAAGTTGTCGAATCGTAGCCTGGTGTTGGTCGGCGGCGGGATACATCGCGTCGTCGGGTCGTCGTCGTCCGGAGATGATAATGCGAGGGGAGGCAATGTTTCGGGCGCGGGCGGGGGGGAGTATGGGAGCGGGAAGGGAACGACGATGCAGCACGTCGCGTCGTACGCTGGCGGGAAAAGACGAAGGAAGAGGGCGGGCGGGAACGGCGCGTTCGGCTCGATATCGAACAAGAGGAGGAAGAGGATGTTGAGCGGGATATTATCAACGGAGGAGGAGCGGGGAGAGTCCCGTCGGACGAGCGAGCGTCGCGAGCCAACAATTCGCGATGGGGGGCGCAAGTCCCTCGACGCCACGTCGGAGAGAGAGGCAGAGGAGCAGCGGCAGCGGCAGCAGCATCGGAACGAAAAGGACGTCGCCGCCACGCTGGCCGCAGTTCGAGAGAAGATGGGGATCGTCGTTGAAACTCTACACGAAATGTGGGCGAAATACATTCGGCGGCTCATCGCTACGACGATGGGGGATGCGAAGGACGGCGGCGCTACTACTACTGCTTCCGCTTCCCCTCCCCCTCCTTTGCCGAGCGTGGCACGTCGCGAGGGAATGTCCCTCCTCCTGACCACCTCGGAACACGCGGGCATGCCCGCCACGATCGTGGCTTGCCCCTCGCGACGGCATTTGATCGATTCTCGTTGCGTGGTCGTCGACGAGACGAGCGAAACCTGGAAGGTTGTCATGATTGCCAGGGAAGGCAAGGGGAGAAATAACGGCGCAGACGACGACGAGGATGGTGCGTCGAAGGTGCCGTCCAAGTCGTGGACTGTGGTTACGGTTCCCAAGGGTGGGACGGCACTCGAGGTCGATATGCCGTGGTACGACGCTTCGGTATCGAGCGACGAGGTAGATGCCGGGGTCCGATCCGAACGGAAGAAGAATATCATCACTGTTCGATTGGAAAACTGATCTCAAAAATAATGCCGAAAAATTCCATCGAAACGAGGCCTACTGTGATTATGTCTCCCACTCACAAAAAGGAAACCTGGGCGATAAAAACTTGGTATTATTGACACCACCGCCGTCATAATATACGACTTAATATAACGATAGAAGAGAGTAAGTAAATGATTCATGGGACTTATCTCAAGTCTACTTACGTCCTCTAGCTCTAGGACTGCATGGTCCATCCTTTCGTCTCCGTCCAGGCTAACCGTATTATGATGAGATATGAGATTTGAGAATTCACCATGTTGTGGAGAGCTGAACGAGTCAGTAAAAGGGAACGGCATGGGGTTTCATGATGATCAATCAGTCTCTTAATTTTCTACCCTTCTCTACTATCTACTCCTAGGTATTAGGTCTACTCTCTAGAGAGGTAGATAGTAATTCAGATGGGCAATATTTTTTGGAACACCCCAACGACTCCACCCCCCCGCCCACCTCCACGCTCGCTCTTTCTCGAAGAAAAAAAAAACGACATGTCCCGCCTCGCCGCCGTAGTCGTCGCGTCCTCTGCGACGACGATGGCCATCATCGTCGTCGTCGTCGTCGTCGTCGTCGTCGCCTCATCGTCGTCATATGCCTCGTCGACGTCGTCGTCGTCCCCTGCCTTCTTCCCCGAGGGCGGCGAGGTCGGCGGCGGCGGCAGGACGACGCGTGCCATGACGTGGACCGCGTGCGGGAGCGGCGGCGGCGGCCGCGGCAGTCGCCCCCTCCCGCGCGCGGCGGACGACGACGACGACGAGCGAACGACGGTCCGCCTCGTCCCGCCGTCCGCGTGGGACGACGAAACGCGACGATCGCGCTGCCTCCACCCTCGCGACGACGACGGCGTTATTGGCGGCGACGGATCCGCCCCACCCGGCACGGCCCTGATGATGAGATGGCTGGGCGATCGCGATCGTATTCGCGATCACGACGACGATCACGACGATCACGATTATCGTCGTGATCGTCGTGATCGCCGTCGGCTCGATGATTTCCCGACCCTGAACGACATGCGCGAATTTCCCGACATCGGAGACGACGACGACGACGACGAAAGAAACGACGCGAGGGATTATTACACGCTCTGGTACGTCGCGTCGATATATGCGCCCGCGGCGAGGGAGAATATCGACGATGCGAATCATAACAACGCGACAACGACCGACGATTCGGGCGGCGGCGGCGGCGGCGGCGGCGGCGTTGGTGGGAGGAGGAGGTGGAGGGGACACCTGACGTTGCGCGGTGTCAACTACCGCCCGATCGTGTACTTCGACGGTAGGAGGATACGGCCGTACTCGACGACGGCCGACGCGACTGCCGCCGCTGCCGTGGAGGGGGTACCGGCCGAAGTGGTGGACAGAGACGAAGACTACGGCATCCGCAACGACGACGACGAGGAGGAGGAGGAGCAGGAGGAGGACGACGACGACGATCCAGGCGGCATGTTCTTACGGAGGCACTACGACCTGGGAGTTTTCCTCGACGACGACGACGACGACGGACGACGCGGCGCCGTACCCCTCGAGATACTCGTCCTGCCCCCGCCGTTCGTCGGTAGGCCGTCGTCGCCGATCGAACACGACGACGAACACGACGGTGGACCGACGACCGGACAGGGGGGGGATCACGTCATCGCGAAATCCGGAGCGATATCGCAGTACACGGCGGGATGGGATTGGATCGGACGTACCCCGGACAGGAACGTCGGCATCTGGGATGCGGTCGATATCGAGTGGAATGAGGGCGACGTTCGATTGCACGATGTACGGGCGAAGGTTGTCGGGATCGTCGCGCCGTCGAAAGACGACGAAGACGACGAAGGCGACGAGACGCCCCTGCCGCTTGGGGACGGCGTCAGGGTCTCGGCGCGCGTGGAACTATCGCTCGTCGCGACGCGACACGGACGATACAACGACGACGACGACGACGACGACGACGACGACGACAACGACGACGACGATTGGCCCACGGAGGGAATGTTCGAGTATCGGATAACTCCGGCGTCGGATCCGACGCGCGTTCTCGCGAGCGGGACGGTCCGCGACGTCGTGATACGTCGACCGGTCGCGGAGTACGACCTCGGCGTTATCGACCTGCCGGACGTCGAGCTATGGTGGCCGCACACTCACTCGTCGAGGCGGTATCAGCCGCTCTATTCGGTCCACGTGACGTTCCGCTCCTCCTCCGCCGGGAACTCGCCGCCGCCGCCGCCGTCGTCGTCGTCTTCTTCTTCTTCTTCTTCTTCTTCTCACGAGGCGCGCGCGCATGCCACCTTCGGGGTGCGCACGATCTCCTCCTTCACCCATCGCAGGACGAAGTCCTTCTCGTTGTCCGTCAACGGCCATCCGATATTCCTCGCGGGGGGGAATTGGATAACCACCGACCAGTTCTTACGACACGCGAATGTGCCCCGGCGGTACCTCCACGAGCTCGGAATGCTCCGACACGCTGGCATCAACGTCGTGCGGGTGTGGGGAGGGGGCGTGGCGGAGACGTCGAGCTTTTACGACGCCGCCGACAAGTTGGGGATGTTGGTGTATCAGGAGTTTTGGATGACGGGCGACAACAACGGGAGATTCGCAGGCGGATACGAGTGGCCGACCGATCGGGGGGCGTATCTCGCGAACGTTCGGGATACTGTGATGAGATTGCGCAATCATCCGAGCCTGTTCTTGTACGCCGGGGGGAACGAATTGTACCCGATCCCGACGAAGGATTCGAACGTCGCGGAGGAGGGGTCGGGGGTGTCCCCGCCCCGCGATATCGAACGAGGCTTGAGGAACTATATTGCCGCCTTGGACGGTGAACGGCTGTACGTGACTACATCGGTGACGGACGTTACTGATGCGTTCGACGGCACGATGACCTTGGGACCGAAGGATGGCCCGTACGGCATCCAAAGGGAGGAAGCTTGGTTTAATCGAAATCCTGGATTCACGTCCCCGCTGCTGAGCGACGTCGAAAAGAAAGTCAATATGAGGCCGGAAGATGTGCAGGACAAGGACCTGCCCTATCGTAACATCGGATTCCAGACGGAGGTCGGATCGGTTTCTCATCCCGAGCTTGAGAGCCTCGAAAGATTTTTGTCCCGGGAGGCCTTATCGGCCTACCCCGATTGTGGAGAGAGGTCAACCATCGGCGGGTCCGTGCACGAGGAATGGGCGTACTTCAAATATTTGCCATTTACCGATGATGGCGGCGTAGACCATATTTGTCAATTTGCTTTTCCGCCTCATGAATACAATTCCTCCGGCACGTCCAATCGTCGCATGGATTCAATTGAAGACTACACTTGGGCAGCTCAATTAGCACAATACTTCCAATACAAGTCTCTTGTTGAAGGTTACAGTTTTAGAATGTGGGAATGGTACGTTTGTCTATTATCCCATTGAATATAGAATGCCTGAGATTGATTTCATCATCGCATGCAACCCATCAATGTAGGTACTCGGCTTTTTTTCTGTGGAAGACTTCGAGCCCAGCGCCAACATTTCGTGGAGCCCTATACGATTGGTATCTAGCGACAAATGGTGGATATTGGGGAGTGCGTGCAGGATTAGCAGGGGGGAGGGCTGTCAGACTGATATTAAATTTACGCAGTTGGACTGTCCATGTTGTGAATTCGATGACAATAGATGTTTCCCCTTCATCAGTTGAGTATTCTGCCTTCTCGCTCGAGGGAGTCTTATTGGCCACAGGTAAATTTTCGACTCCTTCGCGAATCGATGGCAACACTGTTTCACATCTTAGTGATTCTTTGCCATGGGTTGGTGAGAAAAACATGACATTACCTACTGTTGTCTTGTACAGATTAGACCTGTTGTATGTTATGCATGATGACATGGGCACTACAAGCTGGGCAAAGAACAGTTATTATTTGACGGATCCATCAACTAGAGAAGGCGACAAGGCACATTCTCGTTTCGCATCACTAGGTGCCATGCGCAAAGCGAATTCGCGGGTCAACCTAGACGTGCGTTGCACGATGAGCCAAGGTATCGAATGCACAATTCAAAATGGTCGTGCAGATTTAGTTGCAGTTATGATAAAGCTTTCACTTCAGCGGCTTGGCAAAGAAAAAGATTCGCGTATTCTGCCAACGTTTTTCTCAGAAAATTATCTGACGTTGCTTCCTGGAGAGACCACCTATGTACATACACCAATTGATGAGGACAGCGTTTTGGCAGATTGCTCTACAATTCTTGTCAATATTGATGGTTGGAACGTACAAAAAAGTAGCGTTCGAGTATCCTGCGATTCCATGGCAAGCTAGTATCTACTTCTTCGTCTTCTTGCGGAGGAAGTGCCTTATCCTTTTCCTATGTACATAAGAAATATTTATGATGTTCAATAGCATGGACCTTGACCAGCCATTGCAGCATTCTAATAAGCATAACATGAATCAAGTGCATTGTTCATTACATTTTATGCAATTGTTACCTCTCGTTCCCTTTCTTTCACTCATCCCGTTTATCGTCCCAGGTGAACTGCACACCCTGAATCTCTGCCGCTGTGGGTTGGTCCTCCAAGCAAGACTTATCAATACTTGCCGGGCTTCCACTCCGTCGGCTCCTACTCATGCTACTGCTCGTCGAACTACTAGGATGACTACTCCCAGCGACCCCACCCTTACTGAGCGTACCGCTGCCTACGCTCATATCCATTCGGTGCATCGGGCTATCGTTATCACCAATTTGCGACGTCAAAACCTGGGGTGCCTGTTGCAGTCCCAACCCACTTGGTGCATCATGATTGACACTACTCCCATATGTTCCACCACTAGAGGGATGACTAGCCACACTCATGGTCATATCCATCAAGTTACTGGTCCCGCCGTTGCCATCCAAGGGATCATCGAATACATTGCATAGTGACGCCCCACCAAGACTACCACCTGCCTGGGATACGTTTTCAGTGCCGCATAATGACATTCTATCTAAATCCAAACTATAAAGTGGGCTCATGGGCGACAGATTGAAATTGTGACAGCGGTTGGGGCTCTCCATTGACGAGATCACTATACCGCCGCAAGCTATGGTCTTTGCCTGAGGAGGAGGAGAAGTAGGCGTGGCCTGTTGATAGTTGGAAAATACTGGCGCACCAGTCGATGTAGCTTCTCCTCCTTTAAGTGTGGACAGGTCAAGTTGTACCTTACCAGAATTGGATGGGATGTGACTGCCACTGTGACGTTTTCTGCGTCTATCAGAGTCACTAATGCCAATGCTGCCGCTCATGCTGCCCCCGCTCCTGCTGCCCCCGCTCAATTCATGCCGTGGTGGTGTGGTACGGCTATACGCTGGTGGTATTCCACCATGGTGTTGTCTCTGACGACGTTGTTCACCCTGACGGTGCGGTCGTGAATCAGAACGATCCGAGTCGACCAACGCATTATCATCAAACATGGGAGCATGCGCCACCAGCTCCACCTCTTGTCCGACATCTCCCGATATTTCATCTTCCAATCCTTGTAAATATCGAGTCAATTCCATGTCCTGGGTATTAGGTGACCTGAATGATAAATCTGCCGATAAGAATGTTAACGGTGTTGCTTGTGTAGCATAAGTATACTGGCCTAGACTCATGTCAGCCTGCGACGCGGTCACGGATGGAGTTTCACGGGCGCACTCGCTGCTGTCTGACGGGGCCCCAAATATGGGAGATTGCTTGAGCGGATGCATGCTCCTCATAGGGCTAATGACTAATGGAATACCAGTGATGCCTCCATGCTGATCAGATTGAAATTGCACACGTCGTTCGTGTGGCAAGCTCTCATCCGCACTGAATAATACGGGTCGTCCATACGAAGTGCCTGATGGCTGCGCTGCTGTGATTGGATGAGCTGGCGCATTTGGAGGCTCTGCGTTCACTGCTTCACTGGAGCCAATAGAGGGCTTTTGAGGAGGCTGAGTCTGCCCTTCTGCTAAGGCTCCAGTGGCACTTTGAGGTATCATCGATGATTGTGACGTGGTAGGATTCTGCTGCTGTTGATGAGGATTCAACTGCCATTTTGGATTATGCGGATATTGAAGATGTGACGGTGACGGTGGCGGTAGACCTCCATAGTAAGATGTGGCATGCCGCTGCTGTTGCAGTTCAGGCGTCTGCTTCAACCCTCCTGGGTGCTGTGAAGACGGTGGATGTGGCGGTGGCTGCATGCATCCATAGTAAGGTGCGGCATGCTGCTGCTGTTGCACTCCAGGCAGCTGTTCCAACCCTCCTGGATGCTGTGAAGGCGGTGTGAAGTAAGGATAGGGAGGCTTTGGCTTTGTTGTACCGCCATGCTGATGCTGCTGATGTGGAGGCGCGTTATGCAGGGGTTGTGGAAAATTAGGATCATAACGTGGGTATCCGTATGGAGCCTGCGCCGGGGGTTGCCATCCAATCGATCCACCTTCTGGGGGCGGCGGACCCTTTGCCACTACTCCAGCAGCCAAAGCACCGGGATTTTTGCCCGCCGCAAGATGAGACTTTTTTGCCTGCTGGTCTTGCGACTTTCTGAAGTCGTCCTCCATTTGCCTCCGGACGATCAATGCATTCTCGCGCAGGGCCTGCGAGGTTTTATCACGTGCCTTTTCATCGCCGATGTCTCGCCACACGTTCGAGTGCGCGTCCTTTTGTAAGAACCGTCCAGGCGGATCGAGGTTGCGTATTTCGTCGACAATCTTCGACGATATCAGGCGCTTTTCGCGTTTGAACCTCGCTGTGAGGTAGAGACGTTTCTTGCGGTCGACGAATTTTCGATACTGTTCATTCCCCGGATGGCAGTTGACTGTACCGCCCCGTCCGCATAGCACATCATTCTGGTGAGGAGTGGTGGTGGTCAGCTCCACGTGTTTGGAGGGTGGTTCGCTCATGGTTTAAACATCAAATTTGTGGATTGTTTGACAAATATGATGAGTCGTGATGTCGTCGGCTGCGGGCTGCAGGTATCATAAGAGCGGTCTCGTAATTATTTTGTTACCCAGTACTAATGTGTGGAATTGGTGGAGTTAGGTGTTACTTCCAGGGCGGTCCGGACTTAACAGAGTGAGTTATTGAGTTCTTAGCCAACAGCTAAGAAGATGGCGCTCTCTTCCGTATGATTAATCCGCGTGGTGATCGTCTTTAGGCTGGTAGGCGGTGCGGTGCCAGAATTATTGTGAAGGAGTGGCCGCATTTTTTGGCTCTGAGAGAAGTGAGTGAGTTGCGCGTTGAAAGTGCTTCGCTCTCTGCGCTGCTTCACGTTACGTGAGAGTGTACGAATCGTGAATTCTACAAAGGAATAAGAAGTCTGTAGGAGTGTACGAGTCTTGTCTTTTTTGGATATCTACATACGGATCGGAAGGGATGACCAATAAATATTATCATACTCTACCCAGAGTACATAACCTCTAGGGACACCCGGTACCGAGTTCCCCCGCAGATAATAATGGTAGGCCGACTCTTACGAAACGCAGCGGAGGCATTCTACTCGCGGTGTAGGGCTAAATTGCATTGCAAAACGATACCACGAAACGAGGAATTTCCTGCCACACGTTCTCAGTGAAAAGTTAGAGTGGCAGACACAAATCTATTATTTATCAAATGCGATTCCAATACAGTTACTGGGGTGCTTCTCCTTTCGTATTTATATTTACCTACCGTGCACAGGAACTCAATTTTCGACTTCGAGATTTCCTCCCCTCGCTAAAACATTCTCACCACAGAAAGTCGAACATCGTGCCGGGAGGCCCTCACGATCAGGGCCGCCTCAACTAAGAAGTGGCCGACGAAATAAATACCATATGGTAGTACGATACTCATTCCGCCATTTATTATTCTCCGCCTTCGCCCGAAGTATCATCGTGCTCTCTTAGGTTGTATTGCACACAACATCATATTATAGTTGTGCACTAAGCATTGCATGGAAAATACTCAGAGGAACAGAGATTGAACTTAAAATCGCGCAGATCGTATGATGATGCCGTCAACAGTCAATCTACGAATGCTAACCGCCATCCTCGCACTAACCAGCGTCGCCGCGCAGAATACCTATCTTCGCAAAAAAACACCGAGGACGCTGCGTCGTGCCGTTAATCACATTGAGAAAGTCGAATACAAGCAAGGACTCGAGGAGGATGTCGAGTTCTGGACGAAATTGGTTCGTAAAACACAGTACATGAGCCTTCCTCCCGATCCTGTGCCCACACCGACGAACCCACCCGTCTCCGTTGGGACAGACCCACCCATCGGTAGTGTTCCCCCTGGCACTTCTCCGCCCGTTGGAACTGCTCCACCCGTCGGAACTTCTCCACCCGTGGCAGCTCCCACCAGTTTACCCTTCGGAAGTCCGACCCTCCCACCTGTCGCAGTTGATCCTACTGATCCTCCCATCGCAGGTCCAGGTGACATGCCAACTTATTCTCCAATTCCAGCCACTCCCCCACCCGTTTCGGGCCCAGTTACAGATCCTCCTGTTCCAGCGACTGACCCGCCTGCCACCACCCCTGTCCCCGCACCCTCTGGCGGAGGGGCTGTGGCAGTTGACGATGCCACGACAATCTTCAGCACTGATGGCATCGCATTCATTGCTGTGCTCGAAAATGATACAGCAGCCGCAGGACAGTCTCTTTCTGTGAAAAAAGCCGCCGGGGCCAGCAATGGGAGTTGTTCGATCGGGCTCGATTTGATCGAGGTGGTGTACATGCCGAATGCGGGCTTCGTGGGCGTGGATAGTTGTGAATATGAGGCTTGTGACGATCAGGAGCCCCCACAGTGTGTTTCGGCTACTGTGACGATAACTGTCACTTAGGGAGCAGTGGGTTTACTCTTTATGTCGAAGATGCTCTTAGATGAATCAGGTCAAATTTATCCAGAGCATAGCACGGTGCACACATAGATTTGCAAAACGGCACCAAATCAGAGAAAGTAATTGGTTTGAGTTATGGGTGCTCTTATTTTCAAGTCGTTACCATGGTGGAGCCGTCCTCCTCTTTAGTTTACATACAAAAGACACGTGCAATAGATTCTTCACTGTCTACTGACGCGCAATAGATTCTTCACTTTCTGAGAGAAAGTCAAGATTCCTCACATAAATAAAATGAGACAAACAGTTCTGCAGGCAGGTCGACAAAAATATAAAATTGTCAGTGTGTTATTCATACTTCTACCTCTAGATCACTCCGAGTAAAACGCTATGATAAGCCTTCATATCATACTCTTCGAAAGATGCAAGCGCATGAGGAGTTTGCAACGCGAAGGAAGTGCATGCCAAAGAGTGCGTGATTGAAACTTACGAGTTTTGGCTGGCAGCAACTTTTGTTGTTGGTGAGAAAACGCTGCGGCCTGTACACTCCCGAACACAGCCATCACCACCACCACATTGTTGAAAAGACGTCAATTTTGACGCTAAACGCATAACATTGTATCGTTAGATAATCATAAACAAGTGAGCTCTCCCTCCTACATCTACTCCCTCGCTTTCCTCTCCCTTGATACTCTATCCTGCCACGTCGCACTTTTCAGCCTTGTCACTCCAAGGCTTCGTCTCACTGTTCCACGTGGACTTTCCCTAGTGTCTTCTCGACGGATCGCCTCCCAAGCCTTGTTCTGCCCAACACACACTGCGTTGCTTGCGACCCCCACGGGCATCAAGACCACCCCGATTCTTAAAAGTAGTATCAAATCCTGCTGAGAGTTCACATCAAATACTGGATCACCACATAAAGAAAGAAGATAAGCAGAAAATATATCGTTCAGAGGGATTCTCTCTATGGATCTCTCTGAGAGAAAGACTCATCAAGGGGTGAGCACTAGGGAATAATAAGTCCATTAAGGAGGGCAGAATATGACTTAATTTCTTCACCAGTCACTCCACAAAAATCAGACTCTGTTTTGAATAACGTGGCATCGTAAATGATATCTGCACATGTAAAGGTATTTGTCCCCTCCAATGCTTCCCATGATGAGTATGTGAACCTCCCATATGGCGGGACATAATCTTTACTGGCTGTGGCTCCATTCAGGCAAATGGTGCACAGATTCTCAGGTGGCTGAGTATACTCGTAGCAGCAAAATAACTCGACTACTTCAGCACATGCACAATCTTTGGATCCAGCTTCAAGAAGCTTGGCAGAATTCATAATCTTCACACATGTCGAGGGATCCCCCAGGGTAGCAGCTGTTGGAACCCTCAAGGACGGGTACATACGTAAAGTACCCTTACCTAGGGTTCCA
>JALLAZ010000812.1:0-11876 GCA_036939755.1 Stephanodiscus triporus | reverse complement strand
TTTTGCTAATTACGATAGATTTAGTAGAAAGGAGGGACATTTTCATTGCTTATGCTGCGTGTTTTACGGTACTTACTACTTACGATATACCCAACCTCGACGATAAAAATAAATTCACACTTTTAGCACTCTCTATGTATTTCCCTCAACCTCACTAGGTAGCTCCCCTCCTCCGCCTAGCTCCCCTCCCCTCCCCAACAAACATGATGAACAACGGCGACTCTAACCTTCTTTCCCGAGTTATTTTTCGGACCGTCCAGCCGACCGATGTCTCCCGTTGCTACCAGATTGAATCGGCGTCCTATCCTGAAGACGAGGCTGCATCTAAGTCGACGCTGCAATATCGACAGCACCATGCGGCTCCATTCTTTCGGTGCGCATTCCTCGTCGGCGATGACAACGGCAATACCTCCGGAAGGACGAGCGCGTCCAGCATCATATCCTATCAAGGCCGATCGTCTTTCAATCCGTCGATGACACTGTGCGGGAATATAATCGGATTTGTGTGCTCAACTCGTTGCAAGTCCCTCACGGCCGATGCGATGAAGGCGCATGATGCCACCGGTAAAATATTGGCAATTCATAGTGTGGTCGTTGACGAGCGTTATAGAAATCTTGGAGTTGCAAGCGCCATGCTACAAGATTATGTATCCTCGATGGAAAGACTGAACACAAGGGGGGGCTTGAAAGTGAAAATGGAAAAGGTTGTTTTGTTGGCAAAGAAGAATTTGCTAGCGTTTTATGTTAGGAATGGATTCATGGCAATGGGTGTGAGTCCAGTAGTGCATGGAAAAGAACAATGGTTTGAGTTGGAAAGGAATTTTGCTCCGGCAGAAGACAGCGATGTGAAGACCTATCAATGTTACATTGTCGATTCCTTTGCAGATGTTGAGAATCAAGGCACCGGCAATCCTGCTGGTGTCGTGGTGTTGAATAATCCGCCGGGTCTAACATTCAGCAACAACGGGGACACTGACATTGATGGATCATTAGATGAAATAGAAGACACGGAAAATGTTGAGAGCAAAGTTCTCGATCGTGGTGTAAAGTGGATGTCATTAGTGGCCAAAGAGTTTAATCAGTCTGAGACGGCATTCATTTGGCCACTTCCTCGCATTCAAACAGTCCTCAATGGAGGAGCTTATCCACAGCAGAACAATACAGAAAGTCCTGCCTACGCCATCCGATATTACACGAGGTCGGGAACGGAAGTTGATTTATGCGGCCACGCTACTCTCGCCGCGGCTTTCTGCGTGTTTCGCCCGAAAAAGATCGACCCGAAACAAACAGTCTCGTTTTTTGCAAAGAATGACGAACTACATGCCGAGCTCCTTGTTTCCTCGGCCAATTCGCTGCCCGCCGACCCCACATCAGTTTCTGACAAGGCATCGCGGATTTCGATGAGCTTCCCTTGGAAACATTTGACACCATTACCGGCAGATAAACACAATGGCGTATTACGTATGATGTCGCAGGCGTTTTTCTGTGCAACTGTTTTTCTTTTTGGAAGAGATCAATCCCTGGCGTACTTCACTCAGCATGTGGTGCATATTGGTATCACTGATGGGAATGAAGACCTACTAATAGAATTGACTGAAGAAGCGTTTGATTCATTGCATGGAGTTAAGGTTGACTATGGAGAACTGTCAACGTCGGAGGTATACTCTAGAGGTGTTATTATTTGCTGTTGTGCATCTTTACAACCATCCTCCATCGACTTTCGATCTCGATTTTTCGGACCAAAAGTTGGAATTGATGAAGATCCTGTTACAGGCTCTAGTTTCTGCTCATTGGGTCCGTACTTCGGTAATAAACTGGGAAAGTCGGTTGTTATTGGTAGACAAGAATCAGAAAGAGGGGGGTTAGTTGAATGCATATTGAAGCAAGAAGAGGGTCGTGTGAGCATTATTGGGACAGCAGTGATGACAGTTTCTGGACAACTATCAATAAGAATGTGATGGTAATTTTTAGTTTGTTGTCTTTCTAGGCATCCGCAAGAAGAGGTATCCCTTGCCACCACACAAGAGGAGGAATGTATTTTTTGCCTTGAGAAAGCATACGTATTAAGACAGAAAAGTATGTCATCTTAGGAAGTCCCAGCTAGTAAAAATCCATTTGAGGGATTAAAATTTCTATTCTCCCTATGAAGTTGTCTAAGAAATGCCTATCCTTCGCTGTGTCTCTATGTAGCTGAAGGAGACTCTAGTGGCTACTGATAGAGCTGTGGGCAGAGTTGGGACAAAGCACTGGCAATCAAAACTAGTATTAATGTGCTTGAATGCAGGACAACAGCATGCAACCATACTGCAGAGATGGGAAGAGTTGTCTTCCTCTTGTGTTTTTGTTGTGCTCGGTTGCTTGAACATCGCTGCATTCACACGTCATCCTAAAAATCCGATATCATAACCTGGTTCTGGGTTTTTACAGTGGTGGTGTCAATGTACAGTTGGCTTACAATGTCGTGATTTTGATGGCGAATCCGACGACCATGCCACCGGGGCAATACAGCGCGAGGCACATCGCCCGATGGAGTGTTTTGGTGGCTTCATGCAAAGCCCCTAAACGCCGCCATCGGGCAAGTGCTTGCACCGTATTGGCCTGGGGGACACCATGGTCGTTGCCGTCATTGTCATGACAAAAACACAAAACACAACTATTTTTAGCTAGCAACTGTTGTACTTTTTTACTAGTAAAAAGTTAAACAATTTTGGGACCCGAAACGGGCCCTCTACTTAGCTCATCAAACCCATGAGGTTCATTCTAATCTGAAATAGCAAAGTTGTAGCCAAGGAGCTCAGATATTGGGTGTTATCTTTGGCTGGCAGAGGCGGCCAAAATTGGTGGAGAAACTACGATTTCACAAAGCTTGTAAAAAAATTGGTCGCATGATATCTGCGACCACAGCAGTTAAGCTGTTAATTTGAAAGGACTTAGTAAAAAACAAGATCACCATGGTGAAGCTGTTTGCCTGATCCCATGGCATGGTTATGTTATATTCAGCCACCCCCTCACTGCAACCTCTTTGCGTTGGGCTGGTTGAGCATGCTGTCAAAGGATTTTATGGAATTATGTAAATCATCTAATAAAAAAATTATAAGTACACTCATCTTTTTTCATTTTTTACCTCCTCCTAATTCGATCACCCCAAAATCGATACAGGTTCTGCATCCTTTATCATCCCCCCTCCGTCATGCATGCAAGTTTTTGATTGGTTGTTGCGCTGACCATGTACAATCAGTTTTATTTTCTTTATTTTTTGTCACCTCATTTGCCACACCAAACGCCATGAACTCGTCCCCCGATACGTTCTACTGCCATCACATCTCATCATAACATCTCTCCTCATCACCGACACTGTCTTTTGGTTGGCTGTTGTGTGTTTCTTCATCTTTTGGGGCCATGTACTGTCACATAGTGTATTTTTATATTTTATTTTTTGTCGCTCAAATAGCCGTCAAAATCGACGGGTAATTGTCCTCCCCCAATGTTTCGCCGAGGCCGAATCTTGTCAAAAATACCTGACCCGTTGCTGGTACTGTGTTTGGTTGGTTGTTGCATTGGTTTGGCTAGGGATGGCCGCTTAAGGCCAATACCCGGTCCCCCCCTCTCTCTTTTCAGTTACCCCATTTGCCGCCCAAAATGAGAGGAAAAAGTTCTCCCCTTGCATTCCACCTCGGGTGCATCTCATCACAACCCCCCCCTGCCTCAGCCAACCTAACGTCCGCCCTTGCCCATGTCACCCTCGCCCATTTCTGAGGAATTGGGGGTATCATCGGGGATGATTGTAGGGGTCATCTATCCTAGCGTAGGTATGTAATGAAAAAACAAGATTACAGTTCCATTTATTGCAACCTTATGTTGGTCCTCATATGAGAGCTGCTCCATACGAACACAAATTCTGAAAAGGCAAAGGAGGCATGCCACCTATTTCCGGCGCATTCTAATCAACGAATGTACTAATAACATTGAATAGGCATCAGTTCTCTTACTGGCTACATTGAGGAGGCAATGGTCGATCCGCCATTTAGCCTTGCTTTCGTCATGGTGAAGGAGAGTTGTGCGGTTCCCGCCAGTTTTTTTCAATCTAGTGAGCGCCGCTAGCTAACAAAAGCACCCACACAGAGCAGACGCACACAGCACAGACGGAGCACACTCGTGGATAAATCCGAAGTCCTTCCTCCCGTCACACAACCATAATTCGAGGCGGCAACCATGGACAAGATTCTCAGCCGCGTCTCCTCCGCCGCCGGCGCCCTCGCCGTGGGCGCCTTCACCGTCAACTCCTGCATCTACAACGTTGATGGTGGCGAGCGCGCTGTCATGTTCGACACCCTTCGCGGCGGTATCCTCCCCGACGTACGCGACGAGGGCACCCACTTCATGATCCCCGTTGTCCAGCGTCCCGTCATAATCGACGTCCGGACCAAGCCGCGCGAGATCCCAAGCGTCACCGGAACCAAGGACCTTCAGATGGTCAACATCAAGCTGCGCGTCCTCTGGCGTCCGGTCATCGAGAAGTTGCCGCAGCTCTATCGGGAGCTCGGTACCGACTTCGACGAGCGCGTCCTCCCCTCGATCGGCAATGAGGTCCTCAAGTCCGTTGTCGCGCAGTACAATGCCGAGGAGCTCCTGAGCAAGCGCGCCGAGGTCTCGGCGCGCATCAAGACCGAGCTGATCAAGCGCGGGGCGCATTTCCACTTGACCCTCGACGACGTCGCCATCACCCACCTGACGTTCGGTCATGAGTTCATGAAGGCGATCGAATCGAAGCAGGTGGCGTCGCAGGAGGCAGAGAGGCAACAGTATGTGGTGCAGAGGGCGGAGCAGGAGAGGATAGCGAACGTCACCAGGGCGGAGGGAGAGGCTGAGGCCGCCACCATCATCACGAAGGCGATGGAGAAGACGGGGAATGCCATCGTGGAGGTTCGAAGGATCGATGCCGCGAAGGACATC
This sequence comes from Stephanodiscus triporus, assembly GCA_036939755.1. NCBI lineage: Eukaryota > Bacillariophyta > Thalassiosirophyceae > Thalassiosirales > Thalassiosiraceae > Stephanodiscus > Stephanodiscus triporus. The sequence goes on along the minus strand of JALLAZ010000812.1, from coordinate 6,923 downwards.
GCAAAGAAACTGGCCAAGGGTAGAAATATCACATACTTGCCTGGCGGGGGCGGTGGATCGGAGGGAGGTAGTGGAGGGAATCCGGGGCTTCTCTTGAGTATTGACAAATAGATTCTTTTGTAGCTCAAAGGAAGTGTTTAGTTTATAATTTTTTGTTGTACTGAAAAGAGCAATAACTAGAGCCTTCTAAATAATATTATAAGGAGCTAGTCATAATTGCGACCTGTTTCATTTATAACACAACTTGAACGAGACTATTGCGTCAAGTTTGCTGTGGTGGGTGATCGTGTGGAAGAGTTAACCTCGAATATGACAACGTGTGCGACAGAATAGAATGAAATACACCAACGAAAATGGTAGAGATTACGGAGCAAAGCTAGAGGGTCTTGAGTGATTTCGAACGAGACTATTGCGTCAAGTTTGCTGTGGTGGGTGATTGTATGGAAGAGTTAACCTCGAATATGACAACGTGTGCGACAGAATAGAATGAAACGCAGCAACGAAAATGGTAGAGATTGCGGAGCAAAGCTAGAGGGTCTTGAGTGATTTCAACAATTTTTTTGAGAGCAGGTAACAAATAAGGGCGCACCGACGATAATGACATACTTACACTCTTATGCACGGTTAACATCTACAACATTATTTTTCGGCCCATTCGTTGAAACGTCTTTCAATTTAAGTCAAGTAGAAATTTATTGAACTTGTTGCTGCCAATTCAATCCGCAACTTGACTCTGGCTGGTGAAAATCGACATCTCAGACTTCCTAATGGGAAAATACAACCGCATCGACTCACTTATTCCTTAGAGCTAAAAATATATGAGAATGCAACATACCCCAAGATCATGGCGTAGAATCCGAAATTTGAATTGGACTTCTCCGCCGATTTGAGCGACGTCACCGCCTGCTGTACCGTCGAGTTCGACGCCTGCAGCCGATCCTGCAACTCTCTAATCTTTCCGGTGGGAGTCGCGCGCGGCGCCCCCCCGACCGGAACGGTCCCGGCGCTAGCCAGTCTATTCCCCGCGCCGCCTCCGCCGGCGGCCTGGATGTTCTGCACCCCGATCTGCACGTCCCGCAATACCAGCAGGATGTCCTTATTCTGCTCCAGCAGCGCCATCAGGAGCTGTCGCGTCTGGGCATCCAAATCCACGTACAGGTACCCCCCGATGGACCGACAGCCGTTCATGAACGCGGGGAAAAGCGTATGCATCAACCACACCGCCTCGTGCTCGGTATTCTGCGGCAGGAACCACGAGGGGAAGGGATTGCCCCGACTCGTCATGATCGATATCTCGATAACGAGCATGACGATGAGGCCGGTGAACGTCCACTGCCTAGCGAGTCCCGACCGACTACCGAGGGTGAGGACGTACGCCATTATCCCCCACGTGACGTAGAACACTCCCAGCTCCATGAAGAATTGGGCCTCGTCGTAGCGCTTGTTGGAGTTGATCCCGTCCTGTCCGAATTTGTTGTAAACCTCTCTGAACTCCATGTCCATGAGGACGTCGTAGGCCTTTTTGATGCGGTCGAATTTCGCCGAGGCGGTGGGATCGTTGGGGTTTTTGTCCGGGTGGAGCTGCAGGCTCATTTTTTTGTACGCTCGTTTGATGTCGAGGGGACTGGAGTTGCGATTGACGTTGAGGAGGGAATAGTGGTTCGGCCCCATGGCTTGCATTTCCATTCCTGGAAGGAAATGGTAACGACGGATGTGCGGTGAGCGAATGGGTCGACAAGTGGGCATCGCCCAGATTGACGAGCATATGCGATGGCTCACGAGGAAATAAAAATCACCCCGAAAACAGCACCCCGCATACAAAAACATCACTCACCGGTCTTCACCGCCGCTAACAACGCCAAGAAGCCAATTGCGTATAGGATCGACTTCTTCCTCTCGAACCTTCCAGGGCGCAATATCCAGGCCGTGGCGGGGTGCACGATGAAGACGTAGAAGAAAAATCCGGACAGGCCGGAGAGGTCGTCTCCTCCACCGCTTCCATTACTTCCGCTTTCGTCCGACATTGTGACAAGGCGCTGTAGTATTCTGTTTGTTGGGTCCCCGTTGCGTTGCGTACCTGCACAGAGAATTAAAGTGTGTACAGTGTAACGAAAGACACATCAAGCGAGTGTTTGGGGGTTACACGCGGCGTGGGGAGGATAAACAATTGGCGGGAGCAGAATTCGCCCGGCTCTCAAAAAAAACAAAAAGAGAAACAAAAAAGAGAAGCGCAAAAAACACACTCGTCTCCCGCAGCTTTTTGATAAGTAGAGAAGTGTGTAAAGCCGTTATCGTTTCCTTTCCCCTTGCTCTCGCTAGAGAGAGAGAGATGGAGATAGGGTCGATAGTCGATAGACAACCAGGCAAAGCGCGGTGCGCTCGGTGATATCGTACAACATACTTGCGGGGGAGAACCATGGCACGACTCTTTCTATCCCTCCTCCTTCTCTGCGCCGCCGGCCGTGATAACCACGGAGGCTCCGCGGACGGACTAGCGTTGCCGCGATCGCCGTCATTCGCGACCGCTCATCGAGCGCCGAGGAAGGGAGTCAACGTTTCCGAGGAGGGGCCTCGGGCGGCGGCGTTGGCGGACTCGCCATCGTCGGATCGAGATCCTAACGACGTCAACGTCAGCGACGACGATAGGAAACGACTCCTCTTGCCCGCGACCGCCCTGCTGTCTCTCTCCCTCGTATCTCTCGCGGCGCTCGCGCAAATCCTGCCGGGACCACCCATCGACGCCACCGGACCTCCGCCGTTTTGGGGCACGGCGCCCCTCGGGCTGTTGTCCCCCTCGGTATCGTGCGGACCGTACGCGCCGTCGCTCGTGCTGCGCGACGCGTCCTCCGCGTGCGTATGCATCGCGGGCGCGACTTTCTTCGTCGGGGCGATAACTCGCCCGGCCGGGACGGGCAGGATCGATCCTCGCGATTCGAGGAAGGTCATACACACCCTATCGGCGCCGCTGTTCATCGTCCTGTGGCCGCTCTTCTCGGACGCGTACGGCGCCAGGGTATTCGCGAGCGTCGTGCCCGCGCTGAACGCCCTGAGGCTCTACCTGGCCGGCACCGGCGGCGGCGATGACGGCGATCGATCTTCTTCATCGGAGTCGGAACTCGCGCGAGCCATCTCTAGGTCCGGGGATGCCAGGGAGTCGCTGGGAGGGCCGTTCATATACGTCATGGTCTTGCTATTCTCCACCCTATTCTTTTGGAGGGATTCGCCCGTCGGCGTCGTGTCGCTCGCGACCATGGCCTGCGGGGACGGTCTCGCCGATCTGGTCGGGAGGCGGTTGGGGTCTTCCAACAGGTGGTTTTTCAATCGGAGTAAGTCGATGGCGGGGAGCGCGGCGTTCGTCGCCGGATCCTTCGTCGCCTCGTTTGGCTTGATTTCTTGGTTGACGAGAACTGGCGCAATGGACGCACTGGGACTGAGCTCGTTCGAATTGGCCGGAAGGCTGCTCGCGATTGCGGTCGTATGTGCTGGGGTGGAATTGATACCCGTGGGCGACGATAATTATTCAGTGCCCATTTCGGCGGCGTTCCTCTCGGCGTTCCTATTGAGTTGAGTAAATGTCGCAAGGCTGTAGCACTCTAGAGATAGAGAATGATTCACCAACATAGAGTACATCTGTTTTCAAGTTACTTAGGCATGCGTCAGAGAATAATATCTCCCACACACAATAAAATAAGCCAAGTGCAAAACGAAAGCCCAATAGACTGGAAAATCTTCCACCTCTTTCGCAAAGATCCCCCCCATTTGTGATTAGTGGAGATACTCTCCAAGAGCTGATTTGATGAGCTCGACTAATTGATCAATCTTCTCCTTTCGCTTGATGGGATCTACGTCCCCTCCGCATGGTTTGATGGTAAGAGTCAAGGATGAAGGCGCCTTCATCAATACTGCCTGAATCAAAAAATAGCCCCCTCCAAAATAGTCCTCTTCAACGCCGTACAAGAAGAATTTGAATTCCGCCGGGAGCTCTCCGCTCGCCATCGTCATGACATTGAAAGCGCCCAATGCGCCTTCCACCGCATCCGTCGATGTTGGTCCAGATCTCATTGGCGTAGAAATGACGACCGCCTCCGCGTCCGACACGGCACTCCACTTGCTTTGATACTCCTCGCCAGTGATTGATACATTCGATTTGAGTGATAGCGACTGCAGCGAGTTCGTACCGGGAGGTTGAGGGGCACTGAGTATGGGAACGTCATCTCCAAATCCGAGCAAATCGACCTCCCCCACGGGGGCTGGCGGAGCACACACAATGGAAGGGGGCGCAGCGAGTGTATTTCCGATCGTCGTGTCTCCAAACTGGTCTACAATTGTGTTGATACCAGGATCTGCAACGGTCGCTACAATAGCCTCTCTTGGGAGAGGATGATCCTTGGGCATCTTGACAAACTTAACAATATTCTCTTCCTCGATAAAATTCTCGGCCTTGCAACGGTACACAGTGCAGAGAGTATTAAATTCATTCATGAGAGCAGCACGAAGTTCAGAATCATCCTCTTCTGCAAATTGATCCGTAGTCATAGACATAGATTTTGAAGTGGTGATGGACTTGGCGACGTTAGGGTCGGGTGATGATCGTAACAGGCGGTAGTAAAATAATGCACGGTCATGAAGATCTTGCGACGAAACGTCTTCGGTAGCCTTCTTCATAAGCCTCCCGAGCATCCGCTGCATTTCCGGTGGACGCTGAAAAAATAACTTAACAGTAGCGGCCAACAGAGCGGTCTTTATCCCATCATCTGTGATGTTATCATAGGAATCAATAACCCTTTCCAAGGCATATGGAGCCTCAGCAATGGATTCTCCATATTCTCCCAGGAGGAAGATGACATTTGCTTTCCCATTTGGCTCTGTAATGTATCTCAAGGCGCGCGGGAGAGGGGCCGACACAACTGTAATGATGCCAGGATGGCGTCTTACCAAACCAGCCAGCGCCGTTGCTGCTTCTGATGACACATGTGGAATGCCTTGCAAATCGAGCATCTCAACAAGACGCCTTGCAATTGATTCTACAGCACCCTGCCCTCCAGAATCGTGAAGCGCTATGGAGCCCATAGAACGCACCGCGAGGCGTCCCATTGTTTCGTCTATATCAGCCACGAGCTCACCTAACTCCGCAACGATGTCTGGAGCCGTTTCGGGATTAGCCAACTTGGCTAATAACCTTACTTTTGAGTGTTTTATGTGGGTTGGCTCACTGTAGCGCACGTAAAACTGACGGTATTCATCATCAAAGATTCCCGGGCAAAGATCAATCAATTGATCAGCGTACTTAAGCAAGACGTATGTCAATTCATTGGAGCCCGATGCAATCAGAGTAACAAGAGGCGCCTTGATTCGAACGCATACCTGCCTTTTCAAATCATCCACAGTAGGAGAATCGGCATCTCGCGCATCCCCCGGGCGTTTTCCAATTGCATCGGCGATGGAAAGGAATGCACGAATAGTGGCCACAACTGCACCTGAGTTCGCAGTTCTTAGGACAGGATCCAACAAGTTCATGATTTGGAACCCCTCTGCAAAATGTGCGGTATGTGAGTCCCCCCCAAAAGTGTGCCTTCAATAAAGCGACTACACAATAAGGACACCACTCACCTTCATCGTTCGCTGGAATGTATCGTGGAACTAAATCCAAGACAGATAAAATTCCAAACTCGCTAAACTCATGAATACGGTTTAATAAGTGAAGCATCACGGCGCGATTTAGAGCCATGCCACCAGAATCGGCCATAATTTCGTTTAGCACCAAGATACAGTTCGTCACCACTGAAGAGTCAGGGTCACGCAACATATCATACAAAATATCGTTGAATGCCGCCTTATCAAAATCCTCCTTGTTCAGATGATACATTTTAAGAATGCCCATAACACCAGTTTTCCTTACATACGCATGGCCATCTTGCAAAGACCTGCGCAATGGTTCACTCGTATATTCGATCATCTGAGGCAGCCGCAATGAACACAGGGCTCTCAAAGCCAGTCCCCGAACCATCGGGTCTTCGTTTCCACTATCCTTGACCAAAGTGTTCGTGCACATTTGCGCCAAATCTGGGTGGGTCTCAGCGTAGTTGCACAAGAAAAGGTAGACCATCTTCTTAATCACCAAATCACGCGTTTCGATTGCCAACATCATCTCCGTGAACAGCCGAGAGACGTCGATTCCCAATGTCATATAAGCGATGACCTTTTTCATGATTTCGCGTTTGCGCTGTTTGTCCCGTTCAGTGCCAAAGGTGCGCAAGAGCTGACGGAGCTCGTTGACCTCGCCTTTGCGCGATTCGGTGAAGTACGAGTCATCGCGGCCGGAACTGCCACCGCCGCCTGGTGGTCCTCCTGGCATGGATCCTGGGGGGGCGTTTTGGTGAATAGGTCCTGGTCCCCCGGAGGGAGGCATGTTTCTGGACTGTGGGTAAGGATGTTGCGTCGTCATAGTAAAAATTGCCAAACGTTGCGTTTTATGTTTTCTCGATCTTCCGGTAAGTAGATACCGGTAATATGGTACCCTACCAGAGTATGTATCGTACGTGAACGTGCTAGCAGGCAGTCAGTCAGTGGCAACGGTGGAAATTCAGGGAGTTTGGTCTGTCTGGTGCCTTGGGAACAGCGGCGACAGTGGCGGTGTTGGTAAAATAGAACACATCATGCCTACATGTTGCATGTACATCCAAGCATGCCTGTGATAGTCTGATCTAACAGTAATCCAAAGTGTGACAAATGACAAGGACGGGGGAATTGTCAGTGTCAGTGTGTATGATGAAATCTAAAAATTGACAAGTGTATTCTATTGTATAACGGTTGGTCTGTCGACCTAGCTGAATTCAGCCAATCTAGCTGAATTCAGCATTGGAATGCGGATTTTTTTCTCCATCAAAAGTGGTTGCCATTAAAGAGTTGAAGCAAGGGTATTG
>JALLAZ010000811.1:0-11987 GCA_036939755.1 Stephanodiscus triporus | reverse complement strand
ACAATACAATTATGTGGCCTCAGCGCAATGGTAGCGTGAGATTCCAACAATAAAATTAGTTGGCCTCAGCGCGATGGCAGCGAATGGCCTAGCACGAGAATCCAACAATAAAATCAGCTGGCCTCGGCACGACGGCAACGAATGGCCGAGCGCGAGATTCCAGCAACAAAAGCTGGCCTCGGCGCAATGGCAGCATGAGAATCAACCAAAAAATTGAGTTGCCTTGGTGCGATGGCAGCGCAAGAATCAACAATAAAATTAATTGGTCTCGGCTTGATGGCATCATATGGCCCAGCGCGAGAATCCAAAAATATAATTAGTTGGCCTCGGCACAATGGTGTCATATGGCACAGCGTGAGAATCCAACAATACAATTATGTGGCCTCAGCGCAATGGTAGCGTGAGATTCCAACAATAAAAATTAAATTTATTAAAATAAGTTGGCCTCAGCGCGATCCTAGCGCGAGAATCCAACAATAAACTCAGCCGGCCTCGGCGCAACAGCAACGAAAGGCCTAGCGCAAGATTCCAGAACTAGTTGGCATCAGCGCGATCCTAGCGCGAGAATCCAACAATAAAATCAGCCGGCCTCGGCGCGATGGCATCGAATGGCCCAGCGCGAGAATCCAAACGCTGGCCCTGACACAATGGCAATGGATGGCCTAGCGCGAGGATCCAATCCTGCAATCGGCTGGCCTCGGCGCGATGGCATCGAATGGCCCAGCGCAAGAATCCAATGATATAGTTGGCCTCGGCGCAATGGCAATGGATGGCCTAGCACGAGGATCAAACCCTGAAATCGGCTGGCCTCGGCGCAATGGCATCGAATGGCCCAGCGCGAGAATCCAACGATATTGTTGGCCTCGGCGCGATGGCAATGGATGGCCTAGCGCAAGGATCCAACCCTGAAATCGGCTGGCCTCGGTGTGATGGCATCGAATGGCCCCGCGCGAGAATCCAACGATATTGTTGGCCTCGGCGCGATGGCAATGGATGGCCTAAATGAGGATCCAACCCTGAAATTGGCTGGCCTCGGCGTGATGGCATCGAAGGGCCCAGCGCGAGAATCCAACGATATAGTTGGCCTCGGTGCGATGGCAATGGATGGCCTAGCGCAAGGATCCAACCCTGAAATGTGAATCAGCTGGCCTCAGCGCGAAAGCACGGATGGCCCAGCGCGAGAATCCAGCCCTTGAATCAGCTTCCCAGCGCTGCAACTTGAGTCCGAAAAAACGAACATGGAGCACCACTTAAGAGAGGAGCGTCGGGAAGAATTATGACCTTAGTTTATCGCTACACTCTGATGGATCTTAGTGACGTCAGTCACCTAATCGGGAGTCCCGAATAGCTGTTAGAGAGCCGGTGCTCTCTTAAGATTTCATGTTTGAATAGTTGTAATGCCCTTGTCACATATCCTGGGATGTGCAAAAATACCTTATGGTTACTGTAATCCCATTCCACCATGAGTCCAACGTATTTTGTTGCTCCCCAATCAATCATGGCTGAATAATCTTTGCGAATTGCATTGATGAGGTGTTGTACGTCCTCTTTTTTAGTGTATTCGATCACAAAGTCGTCAACCACTAACGTGAAACATATGTCCCTCTTTTCATGCTTCCAAAAGCCCGGAACAATTTTACTTTGGTAATAACCAACCTTCGCCAAACGTTCTTCCAAGAGTTGTTGGGCTATAATGCCCGCCTGAGGTAAGCCGCACATCCCTTTGCATACTTCAATGTATACATATCCCTCCGGAGTTGCTATCTCACATAATCTGTATTCCCCAATGATTTCCTCCGGAATGTCGGTTAATTTGAGCCGCATGTACTCATACCTGGTCATCAGAGTGTTCAACTAAAAGTCTTTTATGTCGAGCATTGCACATTTTGCATTTGGCGTTGATATAACACTGTTGAAGAAAACGTTGACCAAGGTCAAATCCGCTGTTGGTGTGCCGAAATCTTCGGGGTAATTGATTCTGTCCCCTCCCATGGTAAGTCTTGTTCTATGTGTTTCTAATTTATTAGGTCTGAAATCACATGTGAAACTGCCATATGTAACGTCCTTTCTTCGATCAACAGGCATTTGATCATATTTAATAAAAAATATAGTGTTGGTTGGGGTCACTCTGTCTCCTACTCCTTGAGCAAATCTTCCAAATTCATTCGCTGCAGATATATTCCATACTTTCTGGTGTACTGGGTGTCTCATGAGTTGTCGATAATTCAAGAATTCTCCCGTTTCCGCATCCCTAATTAGTTGAACACTTTCTCATCGTTGTTGAGAGCGGAGATCCATGTGAGTCTTTCTTGCTAATCTCGATCGTGTAATTCTGAGTTCATCAATCTTATCTTGCAATTTTTGTTGTGGAATCGTTGTCTCTTGCCTTAATGTCTTTGGGATGGGTTTCTCTATGATCGCTGTCTGCACCCTTGGAGCTGGCATTATATCTCGCACCCTTGGAGCTGGCGTTATATCCTGCACCCTTGGAGCTGGCGTTATATCCTGCATACTCTTCTGTGTCATCATTACAACTTGTGGGTTGCTCTGATTGCATTGTAGTTCCGCTGGGGGTTTTGTCGTTGCATCAAAGGTGACTCTCCTTGTTGTTTCTTCNTGTTTTGATTGCGTTTTATATTTGCTCTCGGACGAAACAATGCCCTACCTCTGATCGAAGCAACAATATTGTTGCGGAGAGTAGATGTTGGGGAGAGTGTTGAGAAGTTTGGGTTCGCCACAGGCATTTCTACGACGGGATCATCTTCAGAGCTAGTTGAAAGGGAATCAAATACACAGCAGTGGTGGCTGTGATGCAGCTATTGCAGATCGTTGGCAGTGACGCAGCAGTATTTTAGTGGCGGCGCCGGTGTTGATGATGGCAGCGCGCGGGCGAGGGCAGCAACAGCAAATAACCCCGCAGAAGCTCCGTTCTGCGTTCTCTGTTCTTCAGCTGGGTTATGAGCTCAAGAAAAATGGAGAGCAAAACGCAGAACACACGCACAGAACGCTCGATAATTGGGACCCTAATGCTCCAACCCCCGCCCATCCATCCCCAGGCGGGCCCAGGGGATAACAAGTTTGGGTACAATTCGGCGTGCCAGACCACGCCACAAACGGAGGAACGAACCAGAGAGAGACGAAAAAATGACGCGCAGGGTAATCGCACTTGCCACCCGTCTTGGAGCTGCGGGAACGGCAGGCGGTCCGCCCCCCCATCATCGACCGTCCCCCTCGTCCGTCCTTGACTTTCCCTCGCGCCGACGACGTCGTCTCGGCCGCCACGTGGACGCTCACCGACGTCCCGGCGCCGTCGTCGTCGTCGTCCAGCGCGGACTCGCGTCGTCGTCGCACTACGACGTGATCGTCTCTGGCGGGGGGTCGGTCGGATCCTCCCTCGCGAGGATGCTGCTCGACGACAGTCCCGGCCCGACGCGACGACGCCGTCGTCCGCTGAGGGTGGCGCTCCTCGAGCGCGGGCCCGCCCCGCCGTCGTTGCGGGAACTCGTCGACGGCGACGGCGACGGCGGCACGACGACGAGGACGCCGGGGCCGAGGGCGTACGCGCTCTCCCCCGCGAGCCTGTCGTGCCTGGGCCCGGGGGCGCTGCGCGCGCTGGTGAAATCCAACCGATGCGGCGTTTACGACTCCATGCAGATATGGGAGCACGACGGACCGGCGCAACTGCACTTCACGGGGGAGGATTTGGGGAGGGCGATCGAGGACGGACGGCTGGTGGACTTGGATGGACTCGTTAATCATGTCGACGACGTCGACGACGAGGAGGGGAAAGGGGGCGGGAAGACGAAGGATGGGAAGGAGAATCGCTCCGCGAGCGGCAAAAGGCGTCCTTGGTTGGGCGCAGTGGTCGAGGATGCTCCGCTCGTCTCGTCGCTGTGGGACGAATTGAGGAACGACGATCGCATCGACCTGTTGGACAATGTACGGATCACGTCCATCCGCGCTCCGTCGCCCGGCGACATGGGAAACGCGGAACCGCCCCCAGCCGTCCGATTGTCGTACAATAGATCCAATAACGTCGACGACGACGACGTGGGCGAGGGGGGGCGCACGACGATCTCGTCCGATTTGCTCGTTGCCGCCGACGGCGCCAATTCGCAAGTGAGACGCCTGGTGGGGAACTTCCCGATGATGACCCATCCCTACGGCAAGAAGGCGGTCACATGCACGGTGGAATTGGAATCCAGTATGGCGAGGACGGCGTATCAGAGATTCCTGTCCCACGGCCCGATCGCGTTGCTGCCGGTTTGGAATAGCCACGACGAAGACGGCGGCACGTCGAAGGACTTTCCCGTCTACGCCAACGTCGTGTGGTCCACGACGCTCTCGGAGGCGAATCACCTCCTCACCCTTTCCCCGTCCGAGTTCACGTCCGCGCTCAATCGACACCTGCGTCAGGGACCGAACGTGAATCCGTCTCTCCTCCCGGATTCGAATCGAGGCATCCCGCCGCCGACCGTGCCGCTATTTTCCGCCATCGCCGAGGAGGTGGACTCCCTTCTCCGCACCGCGAACACGGCCCTGACCATGGGAACGTGGACCGAATCGCCCTCCAGGAACCATTTCCGCATGCCCCCCAGGTCGGTGCGCGTCGTGGGTCCGATAATGGGATTCGACCTCGCGATGTCCCACGTCATGATGACTTCCGCCAGCGGTCCGGGGGGAACGTACGGAGGCGGATACGTGTCGCCGCGGGTAGCGTTGGTTGGGGATGCGGCTCACACCATGCATCCGATGGCGGGGCAGGGGCTGAATCTGGGCATGAGCGATGTCGCCTCGTTGGCGAACTTGATCAAGGAGGCGTTAGATTCCGGCATGGACGTTGGCGGGACCAGCCTCTTCTTGGATCGGTACAACCGGGAGAGGATGGTGAGTGGTTGGGGCATCGTCGGCGGAGTGCACGGACTGCACGAGATATTCGGGTTGAGTGGTATTGCGCCCGGGAGCGTGGCCGATGAAACGTACGATGGCGGCAGGGGCAGTGCTGGGAGTTTACAAAGCCTCGTTGGATATGGTAGAAGTTTGGGGATGAATTTGGTAAACGGGCTGCCGTTAGCTCGCCGAATTTTGGCGGAGGTGGCCGCTGGTGCCACACCTTTTAAGAATTAGATATAAAAATGTTCGATGTTTTTTTTATGACAATAGCAATCAAATAGAAGAATGAAGGACAATGGCAGTCTCTCGCCAAGAGGTTATAATGAATGATCAAGAATTGAACAAGGGGGGCACAAAAGTTACTCCCAAGTTGCCCTTGAATGGAGCTACGAATATGCCAAATAATCTACGCCCCAGCAACACCCCCAACCTTCACCCCCTCCTCTCCATCATCACCACCCACCGCTCCTCCAGCACCACCACTTCCCTTCAGCTTGTCCTTCAGCATGGTCCTAAAGTCCTGCAGCAACGCCTGTTCCTTCTGTTGATTTTCCTCGAGCGTAATCAATGCCAACGCGCGTTGTTCCTCGGCGCTGTATATCTGATTCTCCTTGCGTATACGAACAGCATTCATTCTCGAATGCCTCGACCCGGACATGACGAAGCCGCTCTTTTCGAAGTAATCGATGTCAGTAGAGGTGTACCCAATCTCACCACGACGGGGGATGCGCAAGTTCTGCTGCACATACGCGGCCAGCGCCTCGCCCTCGCCGGGAAGGAGGGCGCCACCGTACGCCTTGTGGGATGCCGCGGCCTTGGAAGGGTCGGCGTTGGCATCGGCCTGGGCGCGGGTTAGGGGCTGAGGACCGGCGTTGGAATCGTCCGAGTCCGAATCGGACCCGTCGCCGTGCGTCTTCTTCCCTTGCACGGCCTTTTTGAAATCCTTCGCCTCGCGCAGGTCATCTTCGTCCATGGGCACTTCGCCGTCCGGCGCTTTCGGGGCAGCAGCGGCGACGGCAACGGCGGCGGTGAGATCGGCAGATTCTTCCAAGGGATCGTCGACAGATTCCGGCGCCAGCGGCGTGGGATGTTCCCCGTTCGATTTTGCTCGAGAGTTCTTGCGATTGCGAGAATCTTTGCGAGGATTTTCGCTATCGCTGCCACTGTCCGACGATGAACCTGATGAGCTCGACGAAGACGACGACGACGACGACGAATACTTCCTCCTTCGACGTTTAGCCCCTCGACTAGATCGCTTGTCACCTCGCCTGGAGCTACGGCGCGAGGGAGCAGGACGGCGGCTGCCTTTCCTCTTGCGTCGATCGTATTCGCTTTCGCTACTGCTGGTGTCGGAAGACGACGAGGAGGATAAGCCTGACGAAGACGAGGAATCAGTGGACGACGAGCGACGTCTATTAGTGCTACGGCGCGCCCTTCCAGAACGGTCCTTGTCTCCTCTGCGACCATCGCCTTCCTTCTTCTTTTTCCCCCTCTCCTCCTCCTGACCGTTATGCTGTCTCTTCCTGCCGAAATCGTCATATTCGCCACCACCGCCCTCTCCCTCGACCTTGGCGACGGCATTCTCCTTCAAGTCCGCGTCGTGCGATAAGTCCCAAACTAACACCGACGGCGGCAACGTACCCCCGTTGAATGATTTCGTTTGCGATACGGACATCCTCCACGCTACAACGTCGCCGTCGTTGCCTTCGGCGTCGCGCGGCGCGCCATCCTGTTCCAACCGCATTCGTCGGCGTTCCTCCGCGCGTCGGATCAGCCATTCGCCCTTGTTTCGCATGTTGTCGGGAGCGCCGCCGCCGCCGCCGCTCCCTCCCCCACCTCCGTGACCGTAATAGCCCGAGTCGGGCCCCATCGCGCCGAGATCCTGCTCCCTGATGACGCCTCCTCCGCCTCCGAAGTTGCCGCGAGGGGGAGGCATGACGTACCCTTCCCGCACTTTTCCCGTGACCTGATCGATCGCCGAGAGGCTCAGGCGAATCCTGTACTGTCCGACCGAGCCTCCGCCGCCGCCCATCCCTCCCGATCCATCGTCCCCCCCGGGGGGAATGACCTCCAAAACCAAAACTTTCACCCTGTCGTCAATCGCGACGATCTCCGAGGGATGCTCGACGCGTCCCTGCTCGGAAGGTCGTAGCGCCGACACGTGTATCAGTCCCCTGTACTGCCGCGGACGACGTCCTCCGCCGTCGCCGTCGCCGTCGTCGGTTCGGGTTGGCGGCGGATCCATCGCAACGAAGGCTCCGTACGGCTCGATGCGCGCGATCGTGCCGGAAACCACCGACCCGGACTCGTAGGGGGGCGGTCTCGGGCGGTAATGTTGCTCCTCGCGTCGGTGTTGCCATTGCTGCTGCTGCTGCTGCTGATGGTGGTGGTGGTGGTGGTATTGGTGGTGATCGCGAGGAGGATGAGGAGGGGGTGGGGGAAAGGTCGCGTGAGGAGGAGGAGGGGGCTGCCATCGACTTTCCCTCGTTTCCCCCCCGTGCCGGCGCCGTCCGTCGTTGTCGAGACGCCCGGGACCATCGCGGTCGTCGTGGTAGCGACGACCGCGACTGCGATCGCGGTCCTTCCCCCCTCCGCCGCCACCCCCCGAGTCGGCCGACGAAGACGAACGAGGACCAGAACTAGAACTAGAACGAGAACGAGAACGAGAACGACGGCGCGAGGCCGACGGCCTCCGACCTGGGTCCCCTACCCTTCCTCCTCCTCCGCCGTCGTCGTCTTCCCCGCCGCCGACGCCGCCGTCGTAGTCGTCGTCGTCGTCCGCCGCAGAGGCCCTCCTCCTGCCGAACTCGTCGAATGACGACGAAGACGACGACGACGGTCCCGGGGCCCTGCGACGTCGCTGCTTTTCGGACAGCTTCCTCCGGAGGAGCTTCTCCCTCATATCGCACTCCGCATCCGCATCCCCGGTCGCGTTCGAGGTCGTCCTCGCCTCGGATCCTCCGCCATCGCCGCCGCTGCCGTTGATGCTCCCGCCGCGCCCGCGACTCGAGCGGCGACCGTTGCGAGGGGATTCGCTTCCGCGATCTCGTCGTCCTCCCATGATAAATTGAAAGGAGGGAATGGAGTGTGGTGGTAGGTGGTAGAGTAATTGGGGTCAGTCGGGCGCAGTGGTGGTATTATTGATTATGGTGCGGCTGCGGTTTTTTGGGTGGTTTGGGATGTGTGTTTGTTCCCGGGAGTCCCGTTCGATTATTTGATTCCTACTTACGTACGATTCTCGCAGTAGACAAACCAAATCCCGCTGCTGCTTTGATATATGAATTTAAAAGACAACATTCGAGCCCGCCCCTGCACGCCGCCGTCGGAAAGTACAATGCTGATGACGTGACAGATTTTCACACTACCGCAACTCGCCACCTCCTTCCTGCCTGTCACCTTTTCACTTCTCAGACGTATATCGAATACAAAAATTGTACCATGGACGACCTAAATACGGTGGCGCGTTGTGCAGAGTGTGGTTCTGGCCAAAGGCTTGCAATGCACGCAAGGGCGTCAAGTATTGCAGCGTTACATGTGCCTTGAAGCACACAAAAGAATGCAAGCAGCGCGCCGCCACGCTGCACGACGAGTCCCTGTTCATAAAGCCACCGCCTAAAGATGATTGTCCGATCTGCTTCCTGCCAATGCCATTTGCATATCACGTAATGACAGTCTTATTTAACTGCTGTGGGAATATTGTATTTGACGGGTGTTTTTATTCCTGTGCTACATCCGGAATCGAAAAGTGTCCTTTTGTAACGCAGAACCAGCGACTGAAAATGAAATCATAATGGAGCGAGTGAAGCAGCGAGCGAAGGCAAACGATACCAATTCAATCTGTGAACTCGGTTACCGTTACAGCAAAGGATCCCATGGTTTGCGACAAGATACGAATAAGGCGTTCAAACTCTGGAGTCGAGCAGCAGAGCTCGGGCCGAGTGACGCTCACTATACACTCGGTGTTGCGTATTTGAATGGACTGGGTGTAGATATAGACATGAAGAAAGCCATCCATCACTTTGAACTTGCGGCCATGGTAGGGCATGAATCAGCTAGGTTTAATCTGGGGTGTGCTGAGTACAATTCTGGTAACATGGAACGAGCCATAAAACATTGGGGATGATTTTGGCATCAGCTAGTGAGTGTGAGTCAATGGCGGCGATCCAGGAAGAATTCCAAAGAGGGCACGTGCACAGTGATTTGTACGAGCTGACGTTGAAAGCCTACAATGATTCTTGCGCCGAGATGAGAAGCCAAGCGAGGGAGGATGCGGCTTATTTTGACAAAAATGGTGTGACACGTGGTGATCAAGTAACATAATATACTTAGTAGGAGGTTGGTGCTTATTTTTGTAGCGCTCCCGCCCTAGCCAAAGAAATCCTATCGAGGCATACATCAAACGTGAAATTCCTAGAATCCAGGCGGCGGAAACAGCCCGTCCTTCTTAGGGGCAATTGCCAAAACCTTATACCTTTCTCCCATCTGCTCCGCCACGATCAGCCGTTCCATGGCCGAATATATCTCGAACGCCTCCTCATCCGTGGTATCGGGATCCTCAATCTTCTTCTCCACGCGCTGAACGATGCCCATTTGCGCCAAGAACTTGCCTTGGGAAATGGGCCCGAACGCCTCCGGTCGGATATTCGTCGTCTTCGATACGTCCGAAGCTTTATCGATGACGACCTTGCCCGTCGCGTCGCCGCTCGCTCCCCTCCTTCCCGCTCGTCCTTGGCTCCTCAGCCTGCGCTCCAGGCTCTCCTCAAGGCTAATCCTACTATTCACGGCCTCGCGCAGCGCCCCGAAGTCCACGTCGGCGGTGACATCGACCTCGCCCGGTCGGCTCAACGGATGGACCTGCGCGTGCTTCCAAAATCCGCGCAGGGTATCGCCCCCGGAGGAACCGTCGTCGCCGTAGTCGACGATTAGCGCCGCCCCGCCGCGACACTTCTCTATCCGATCGGCGATGTCCTGCGCCAGCAACAGGCCCTCGGGACACGCCTCGATTATCGATCCGATCGGGAGGGCGTCGAGCGCACGCGCGGAGGGATTGTCCGGAAGTGGGGCGCCGCGATCGTCGACGCGGAGCAGGCTACGGAGGGCGGGCGTGGTATCCGGGGGTAGGACGAACCTCAATCGAGGGATCTTCTTAGCGTTGCCCTTCGGGGGCGGGATCGGCGCGTCGTTCGACGACGGCGAGTCGGACGACGACGCCATGGGAGGATCGGCCCCGCCGACTTCCGCGGTCGCGTATCGACGGACCACGGCCGAACGAACCCTGCGGGCGGCCTCCGACGCCTCCGAGTCGTCGCGAATGGCGACGTCGACCAACCTCTCCCTCCACACGCCGCCCTCGACCTTCTGGAAGCTATGTATCGGCAGGGCGTCCACGAGCTCCTGGCATATGACAAACGTGGGAATGGGCCTGCCGGTGACGGCGTCGTGGGTAGGAACCGACGAGAGCGTGTCGTGCCACGAGAAGCATATTTCTCCATTTTTCGCACCTAGATCGCCCGACGATGGGTCGGACTTGACCGTCGACGATCGCATCGCCCCCTTCACTACGTCGTCGTCGTAATCGTCCGCGAATCGAAATGAGTATCCCCTCTCCACGATGACTTTTTCCCTCGCGAGATTCTTGAGCGATTCCTTCTGTCGCGCGCGCATGCCGTTCGTTACCTCGACCAGATGCACTCCCACCGCAACCCCCCTCCTCCTCCCTCGACCTTCTCCTCCCCCGGCGTCGTCGACGACGCCACCGGCGGCGGAGGAGGTCAACGCCGACGCGAAGTCGGGAAATGTCCCGATGGCGCTTCGCACGATGTCGCATATCAGCGTACCCTTCCCCGGACCGATCTCGACGAGCTGTATCTCCGACGGGCCGTTCATCACGCGGTACTGCGTCATCAGCCACACGAGGAGCGATTCGCCGAACAGCTGCGAGACCTCGGGTGCGGTGATGAAATCCCCCCCGGACCCGATGACGTGCTCCCCCCCCACGTGTCCCGAGGGGTCGGCGGCGGCGAAGGCGTCGTCGTAGTCGTCGTCGTCGTCCGCGTCCCAATCGTCGTCGTCGTCGTCGTCGTCGTCCGTCGCGACGATACCGCCGACCGCCTCCCCACGTCCTCCGCCGCCGCCCGCCTCCACCGTCGTCGACGTCATCATCCTGCCCCCCCCCCTCTCCCTGCACGCCCCCTTCCCCCAACGACCACCAGAACGTGCGCGTGTGTGGCCTGTGATGGTTCACGCTGGCGCTGCGCTTCCTGTTCTTCCAGCAAGGGAGAAGAAATATATTTTTATTGTTGCGCGACACAGCAACAGCTGCCAATTGATGATGCAATGCAACAATCAACCAAAAGTCAGGGGAAGCAATAAGTGGGATGTTTGAGCGGAGGCGCGCTGGGCGTGGAGCGCGGGGGGGAGCGTTATCGCGTCATTTAGGGTGTCGAACCAAACGATGAAAAAACAAAATCAGTTAAAATACATGGTTGCCTTAGATGGCTGCCGATCGAATAAAAAACACACAACAATCAACTCAAAACTGCGGCCGCGACGTAGGGGACTACATAGGGGAGGCGCGTCGAGTGGGATGCGTAGGGAAGCGCGATATCATTGTTTTTTGGAGGGGGGGAAGTACAAAGAAGGTAGAAAATTAAAATAAATTGTTCGGTTTAGTAAATATTTTTTTTACCGGCCAGTTTATACTATTTAACTAAACCCCGCCACCCCGCCCTCGTTCAACCCCTTCCGCAGAGGCTGCCGGGGTGGGGCGGCTCAAAGCATCAAAGCCATGCCGCTAGACCGGCGACTGGCTCAACCATCATGGTGGTGGTGTTTGTTTCATGGTAACGAGTAGATACCATACTAATTCCTACTAAGGAATACCTTAAAACCAGTTCCCGCCAATTTTAAACCCATTTTAAAATACCCCCAGACCATGGTGTCCACCGCTTGGTAGCCACCATGGCCCACTTTTGGATGGAATCATGCCCCAATACTTTAGGGGCATCTTCCTCAAGTGCATAGGAACAATGCATGTGCATTTTATGTCCAATATCCCAGTAGCTTGAATATTACATACATATTAACAGCACTTG
>JALLAZ010000810.1:0-11880 GCA_036939755.1 Stephanodiscus triporus | reverse complement strand
CTTTCGGAAAATTGTTCATACCTGTTCCTACAGTATGTGTGTATGTAGATTGTACTGGAGGTCTGTCTGTTTTTCTAGTGTTCGTGCAACGGCGGGAGAAAATTACGATAGAGCACACACAACCCACAAACGCAAAAGCTTGCAAGGTCATCTCGAGCTATTATGTACTTTTAAATAATTTTCACCAACGTAGCCTCTACGTAGGAGTTAATATGAATTTCTTACTATCGGACATTTCGCGGTACCACACAAGTACTCTAATTTCATGGAAGAACAAGATCTCAACCCTTGCCGCGGAATAATATTTCGTCACGATAACTCCATTGCGACCCCCTGACCCCTGTACCATTGGAAAGCAGATCTTTCTTCTTGTGTTATTAGTTTGGGGGGGTAAGGTGACCAGATTTAATATATATCATATGTGTAAAAGCTGGTACTGCCGAAAATTCGGCAGTATTACGACATGGAGTTGAGTGCTCCCGGACACTCACGATCACATCCGATCCGGGTGACTGATGATTCTCCATTCATTTTCCAATGTCACGGCATCTAACACATCCCCCTCATTGCTCCCTACTTCTTCCTGCTTGAGACAGATAATGATATTATGTGCTTAAACCATTCAACAATGAAGTCGGCAGTATCGCCAGGGTCAGCATTTCTACGGACCCTATTCACAGGCTGGTGGCTTCACAGTGGTTGGGTGGCTCCCACGACAGCACTCAATGGCATCAATAGACAAACAGCATTCAACTCCTACCCCAACTGGAGGTCGTTCGAGGTTGTAACGCAAGGGGATCAGATCGGCAGATACACTCTCCCCGGCCAGTTTGATGGTATTGGCGTGAGTAGGGTTACAGTATGTTTGATACATTTTGTTCCGATTAGTTCGTGTGTTTTAGACTTTGTGTACTATTTCATTACAGGCCCACCTCATCAACAACACTCACATCAGAGTACTACTTAACCACGAGACCCCTTGGGGATGTGATACAGCAAGCATGAGCTCCTCTGTTTCTGACCTCACAATCGACAAGACCTCTTTGAAGTCTGCCATAAACAATATGATCAACAAAAACTCTGCTGCGGGCGTATCATTTGTCAAGCAGGCTGGAAAGGCCTATAACAAATATTGGAGTAAGAACGGGACTTCAGTGGAATCGTTTGGTGGTAACCCATTTACTTATTTCTGTTTGGGATAAGTCCACCTTCCAGACGAATTCGGACTGGGTGAGGGAAGGGGATTTGTTGATACGTTGTACATTTTTGGAGAGGAGGAAGACGCTACAGTGGGGTGAGACAAGTGCATGTTTGCATATTAGGGCAGGATAATTCCTACGATGACTTCTTCTCACGATTAAATGCTTCCGCTGTCCGCTTCTTCTCGGTAAACCTGAATTATAGGAACGGTCGCTTCTTTGCCATAGCCAACAAGACGATGCACATGATCACTGGCGCAGGAACCGGTGATGCAACGATACATCAAGGAGGAATCAACGGCCTTGGAAGAGATTCACTGGAGAATGCGGCGCAAATCGACACGGGTGAAACCGAACATGTTGCGTTGTTATTAAGTCCCGATTATGGAGAACAGAGACTTCGTCTGTACATTGGTAAAAAGGGATACAAAACGGATGGTTCATCATGTGGTAACTGCACTGATGACGCCCTAATTCTTGCTCGTAACGGATTGGCCTTCGGGAGCTGGTGGTATCATCAGGGGAACTTGCCTAGTACCAATGGCGCAACAAATACTGGTACTTTTGGAACTGTCAAGGCGGGTGCAGTGTACGGTTGGAAGCTTGAAGATGTCAGCACCAACCCAAATAAGCCGACACAAGGTAAGAAGTTGTAATATTTGTGACACTTTGCCTTCCACATCCCACTCCATACTTACACATGTGCTCGTAGTTGTTATGGCTGAACAATATTCTGGAGTGTATATACTTGACTATAATCTTAGTTTTCCTGATGACAATTTTTCCGCTGCTGGAAGCTCCTTTACAATAAGAAAACTCCCCCTACCCGCGGACGACTATGATAATGTTGAATGGTCGAAGAGTGGTTATATCTTCATGCAGATGGACAACTCTGTTGGAAATATCATTCGTTATTCCCCCCAAACTGGGGCGATTCAGAATGTTGCATATACTAAGGGGGGCGGAGAGAGGTAAGATAACAATTGCTGGTCCTTATCCGTGTCCTATTATTCCAGTCCAATTGTGATGTATTTACAAAGTATCTAATGATCCTCAAAACCCTTTATTCTTACCATGAAAAAAGTTCTGGAGTGCTAGATATTTCTGAACTGGTAGATCGTGACCCTGGCACCATTTTGCTGGCTAATAGTATGGCATGTCCATTAAATTCAATGTCTGTCTTTGTCAGCGGGCCTTTTCCCACGCGAATGCCGACATCAAGGCCCTCTAAAAGGCCAACATCAGGGCCCTCTAAAAGGCCGACAAGACGGCCCTCAACATATAAACCCACGCGAATGCCGACATCAAGGCCCTCCACATCCAAACCCACTTCTCGTCCGACAAGACGTCCGACAAGACGTCCGACAAGACGGCCCTCAACATATAAACCTGGACGTCCAACTTCAGCGCCCTCTAAAAGGCCGAGAAGTCAGCCAGCAACATACAAACCCACATCTGGAAGTCCAACTTCAGCAATGCCGACAAACGAGCCAACTTTTTCAGCGAGGCCGTCGAGCAATCCCTCGACACACAAACCAACATCTGAAAGTCCAATCCAGAATATTTTCATGTGACGATCGCTTCGTCATCGTGATGAAGAATTCTTGGAGTGGTGATCATGAGTATTTTTTGGCCTTCTCGTTCATTATCTGTAGCGTGTGTGGAGGGCGGGTGCCGGCGCTCTCGTTTTAAACTAACCTAAGTTCCATACAACCCAATTAATCCCAGAATATCAAGTATGGTATATTTTAGGACTTGACAGAGAGAATATGAACAATACGTTTTTTTCAGTTGATTTACTTGTAGCAATTCACTGAGGAAACATACTTGCTTGTCGCCCAACATCATTCTTGCCCACCTTCTCCTCCAAGCCGTATCGTCTCGCGATGCTCCCAAACCAACTCAGTGTCTCGAGTTTGATTATTCCGTCCGTAGCTACAGCAAGTAACGGCATCAATATCGGAGGGGGTGCGGGCGACGGCGATGTCGACGCTAGGTGAGGCGATGATGACGACGACTTCTCCCCGCGTTGAAAACCGTGCAGGGCCTGCGATGCCGCCCCATCCACGTTGATCTTGCCTCTGCCCCGCACGTCGGATCGCGCGTCCGGCTCGCCGCTGCGATTCTTCATCCTACCCTGCGCGTATCGAATCACGCCGCCATCGTCGCAACCAGTCACACCACCATCATGCAATCCCAGAAAGGCATCATCCAGTCCGAAGTATTCACCATTAATGTATGCATCAGTGTCTATAGATATGGGTAGTATAAGTTGTTCTCGTTGGTCATCATTGTTGTTTCGCTCGTCCTTTACATCACCGCCAGCACTTCCGAGGACAAGTGTCATTGCCGCTGCCGTGGGTCCTTTTTTGCCATCGTTAGTGGTAGCATCGTTAGCAACGCTACTATGCAAAATATCCATCAAGGCACCGCGGATATCGTGTACTTCATCCGATGTCAAAGAATGCGCATCCACGTTTTCTTGATGCGCCGATGGCGTCTTCGACATGACAGACAACATGCGCACTTCCGTTTCCAATTTTCGATCAATTGTTATGCTCATCATCGAAGGATGATGAGGAGTATGCCCTCCTCGACCTCTTCTCAAGTCAGATCTCGTCGCTTTCCCCTCACTTATTCGTACCCCGCGAGATGTTATGGTGCTAATGGATTCGGGTGATAACGAGTCGAAGTGCACTCGCATCGTCGTCGTTGCCGGAATCGCGGTCGTTGAACTACCGCGATCGCAGATCGCGTTGTCATTATCATCATCTAAAGAAGGAGCGGACGCTGCGCATCCTTCCAGCAAGACGTCGCAACTGCCATTCACCCCCCCCGAGATTAATGAGGGGCGTCGAGGACGACAACGTCCCGCAAGTTTCGGATGCCGACAAGGAGGGACCGGATTTGATCGTTCGGGAGGTCCGGGCGTGGACCACGAGGTGACCGTGGCTGGACTTCACTCGAACGAGTCCGAGATTGTGACGGGCCTCGCAATCGTCGTCATCATAGTCTTGGCCGCTATAAAAATCTGAACGCTCATTGACTACCAGCCGAGCTTCGTTCTCGCCGCCGCCACCGCCAGAAACGACATACACGGAGCCGATATCGATCGTCGCGCCCTCGTCGTCATCGTCGAGTTTGCCGTAGAGGCTTTGTCGCTGTCCCCAGTCGGACGATGCAGACGACGATGCGACGATCGACAATTTTGATCCGACGTTCAGCATCCTGGCTCGCACCCTCGACGACGAACGGATCGTCAATGTCCGGGCCTCGATGGCCCTCTTCACGTGTATCGTACCCGTCCCCGTAGACGAGGTCGACGCGCCCACATACTCCTCCTCCTCCTCCTCCGTCGTCGTCCCGCCAATCGTGTCCAACGACACCACGTGCCCACGTATCTTGGAGAAAACGCTTATTCTACCGTCCGACGTCGACAGGCTAACGTCGCCCTCGATCTTGTCCCCGCCACCGCAAACGACGATGTCCCCCCGATCGACGGTGCAAGAGACGTTGAACCTTTGGGGCGTGCGCACGACTACCTCGAAGACGATCCCCCCGCTGGCGGGCGGACGGGGACGATCGTCCTCCGGAGGAACGACCACCTCCGCGCGGCGGTGCGTCCGCCCCGTCGTCCGCGAGCCGTCGCCGTCGGCGGAGGGGCGGACGTCCGAGACGACGCGCAGGTACGGCCCGAAAGTTCGCCCCCCGTTGTCGTCGTCGTCGAGGCCGCAGACGACGATATCGTCGCGGTCGCCGTCGTCGTCGTCCTCGCGGCGCGACGGAGGATCGACATCGCGACGATCGTCGCGGTCGCGCGACCCGGATCCGCCGCGGTCGTAGCAGTCGTCGTCGCGCGACGGGTGGACGACGCGGCGACGCACCTCGAGGATCACGTCCTCGGTCGTCGGCGACGGAACGATGCGCACGTTCGTCGTCGCGATCGCGCCGCCGCCGTCGTCGTCGCTACGGCTCCCGGCACGACAGCGCAGCGACAGTCGACCGTCCCGCCCGAGTCCTCGAAGGAGCACGCTCGTCGTCGTCGTCGCCTCCGCCGCCACCCCCCTCCCCGTTGTCGATGTCAATGTCGATGTCGTCGTCGTCGTTCGGACGGCTCCGGGGCGGGGGGGGGACGGTGCCGTCCATCCCGGACTAAGACCGCCGTCGTCGGCGCGGTAGTCGCCAACGATCCGATACCGACGATGCGACGACGACGATGGCGGACCGACAATGGCGGCGGCGAAGGTATTGAAATGCCGTGTCCCCCCTCCTCCTGCTCCTCCTGCTCCCCCTCCTCCTCGTGGAGGCGGCGGGCCGGCACGTCGTCGAAGGGGTCCATCGAGGAGGATGCGACGCATCGTCGTCCTCATCTGACTGAAAACACGGATTATGAGGTGTCCCAATCAATCGCGCAACCTTTCATACTCTACGTGAGTAAAAAGAATCAAATGAAAAACGACCCCGTACGCTGTCACACAGCTAGCACAGAACAACATAGCACACAACGTCTCTGCTTCGAATCAATGCGATGAATTCGAATACACAGCAGCTCGGTGTTCCACTTACTGATTGTCACTCAACAACGCGTAACCGTCGTGCTGACTGATTTCTTTATACGGCAATTACAAGATACTCTTCAATCATGCGATCGGAAGCCCGCGGCATTGAGAATTGATCGAAAGAGATGTGTATTAGGTAGAATGCTGAATGGTGCGTCGAACCGCTGAAGAGAATGAGTGAACCACTGTTCCACCAAACAGACACGCTCGTCAAGGCTTGTGCAGTCTGGACTCACCCATAAGCTTGAGGTCGAGACATACGCAAACACTATACATGGTGCCTTTCTATGACAATCACGAACCAACATAATGAAAAGTACAACACACTCATCGGTACAGCCTCCACGGTAATCGGGCATGAGATCGTCACAAACAAGTAAATAAAGAAATCGGAAGAAGTTTATCTCCTACAATCGCTGCAACATATGCCAGGATATGGTGGGGCGCTATGATCAGGTGGCAGAATACACTACCACAAAGACTAGGTCAAACGTAAACGTTGAAAGAGATAAATGAATAATAATATAGATGTAAACAATGTTCAGTATCAGTCAGACTCGTTTTCCGGAATGCAAAGTGAGGCAATCCAGACGACTCTTCCCTGGCGGCCAAGAATGATGTGTTTTGTCGTCCGCGACCATCTTGCAGAAGCCTGACCATTTCGCTGTTGCGCTGCGAGCAGTACTACCTAAACACATAAATCTCTCTGATTACAAAATCATCTGCAATCGTAGGGACGTCCACAACCTCAATTCCACGCTTCTGATACTTGCGTAGACGCTTGATGAGGACGCAGACCCAGTTATGGAACTGGGCCTTCAATCCGTGTTTCCATTTCACGACAGGCTCATGAAAATTCATAAGGTCGTCGTCGTCGTCGTCATCGACGTCGTATAGATCGGTGAGACTATCAGCAAAATCAAGCTGTTCGTAGAAGGGTGTGCGCGGAACATCCTTCCTCACAGCGCTGATTGTATTACTTGCGAGCCTGGCCAGTTCAATCGGCTCTATGTAGCGACCCTCGGGCTCTCCCGGGTGATGCCTCACATAACTACCAACAACAGCTTTGCGGTTGGGCTCCATCCTTGTCTTTGCAGCGAAGGTGAGGTGCGGATCGGGGATATGGAACTTCTTCCCATCAAAGGATGCCTTGCAGATTTCTAGATCGAATCCGTCGAGAAGAGAAGACGCAGGTAGAGCTCTTTGTGCAACAATAAGATCTATCCTTCCTCTCCCATTGAAATCATAAGGTAAATTTCCTCCCGGCCTTGGCTTGATGGCGTACTCCCCGCTTTCGGTGTCGATACCTAAAGCGTCGAGTTCTCTGCTGCAGCACCATGGGGTTGGAAACAAGACGTAAGATTTAATTTCCTGTAATAACACTCAGCTACACATCACACCAATAGCACTCTCACGTTATGCCGAATCCCAATGATGCATTCTTGCCCCATTGGATTGTCTTGCGTCGATAATCAACTTCATCTTCCTCGCTCTTCGCCCTCCATGATTTCGCATAATATTTCGCATTTTCAGCAAAAGATCCCCATGACTCGACATGATGGATTTTGGTCGCGATAGTGTAGGTAAGACGACTGTCTACGAACTCAATGTAACCATCATTTGTTCCGACAAACATGCAGTTGGCATCTTCGACAAGCCACTGCGGAAAATTGTAACGTTGCGTGATTAGTAGCAAGAATCAACACGATATGAACAATGAACCAAAACCAATTCATAGCGAAAAAGCGATAATTTCTCACCGATCGAACATGCGGAGCACCCTCAGCCGAACAATACACATCAACATCACCCTTCCAATCATATTCACCAAGACATGCTGCTACAATAGTAGATCCAGCAATCAAAGCCGATCCTTCGGGCAATGCTCCCATTTTGAGAACAGCGTCAAGAGTGATTCCAGACTCGGACTTTTCAAGCACACGGCCGAGAGATGATAGGAGGGATGTGCGGAGAAGATTGGTGGCGAGTAGATTCTTTTTCTCGTCGGATGAAGATGATGCGGCAGCTAGCCTCTTCGATCGACGTCTTCGTCCAACCTTTCCTCCTCCCCTCGTCGTCGTCGTCGCCTCATCGGCAGAAGAGACTGATACTTCGTGGAAGAAGTGGACCGAGCTGAGACAAAGATTGTAAACGTCGGGTGGAATTGCGTACGTTACAATCTGGTGCCATGCGGTCTCGGGAAGCGATGCGAACAGAGAAGCGCTTGCGGCGTCGTCATCGTCGCTCGTTGTTTTGCGCTTTCCTGCGGCAGCGGCGGTGTTGTCCATGATCGTAAATGTTCCTGGATGCATACATAGGTCGAGGGGGGAGGAGGATGAGAGGGCGCGATTAAATCAAGAAGGAGACGATTGACTAGTGGCTAGGTAGGCTCTCCGATGCAAAAAAATCACTGCACTAAAAGTGGGATGTTAAAGAGTAGGCATGAGGTAGATTATCTAATGCATATTATATGAAGTTGTACACACGCCGTTTCTTTTTGTCAGTCGCTCGGTCTTCGTCGCGCCCACGCAAAAAGGATCACTCCCGCCAAAAAATTAAAGAGCGGGTTCCGATTTCGACCGCTTCGGAAGGTCCGGAGTAGCGCGGAGTCTCTCTCTAGAGGGCCGCGCGGCCGGGCAATGCGACGACCCATCGTCCTCATCTCCGTCCTCCTCCCGTCGTCGTTGGGGGCGGCGTCATCGTCGATCGTGACGACGACGACGCGACGATCGTCCGGGGCTTCGTTCGTGGTCGTCGTCCCGTCCGCCCCCGCCGCCGGGGGGGGGAGGCGCCGTCGTCGTCGTCGTCGTCATGGGGCGGGACGACCCGAGCGCGTGCGCATCGATCCTCGCGGCGGTCCTCGTCCATCGGGCGACTGGATGATCGCGCCGCCATCGTCGTCGTCGTCTTCTTCGAGATTCGGGGGCGGCGGGTTGGACGACGTCGACGTCGCGACGACGACGACGACGACCGCCCCCGACGACGCGTCGCACGCACCTCCCCGACCGCCGAATCGCGTCGTCCCGTCCCAACTCGCGGAGGCGCTCGACCTCGTCCCCCTCTTGGAGCGCGTGTCGAAGTACGCCCGCACGAGACGGGGGGCGGAGGCGATCGTTCGCCTGGTCGCGCCGCCCCCCGCCCCAATCCCTCCCTCGTTCTTCAAGGGTGGAAGACGACGACGAAAGGATCGGTACTACGACTACGACGCGAGCTGGAAGCGGCCCGACGATGACGACGAAGGCGCGCCGATGGTCGTTTCCGTCTCGTCGTCGGTCGAGATGGCGAGGTCGGAATACGAACTGGTGAGGGAGGCGACGGACGTTCTCCTCCGCTCTTCCCCAACGCGAATCGGAGGGCGACGAACATCGTCGTCGTCGTCGGCGGCGGCGGCGGCGGCGGTGGGTGACGACTACTTGTCGTCGGACGGGACGACGTCTCCCTTCGAAGTGTCGCTCCCCCCAACGTTCGACCTGTTCGACGGCGAGGATCGTCCCATCGACGACATCGACGACGACGACTGGATGGGACTGTGCCCGGGACCTCCCCCGCCCCCCGGTACGACGGACTCGTACGAACGGCAGATCGACCTACGCGCGATACTGCAGGCGGAGCAGGTTGTCAAGTTGCTCATGGATACGAGGGCTTGGGCCGAGAAAGACGGGACACGGATGCACGTCCCGGGCCTGTCGAACGTTGCGCGCATGATCACGGAATGCGACGATGACGACTGGGATGACGGCGACGGCGACGGGATGGAGGAAGAGAGAACGCGCCTCGGGCCCCTCGTGGACCTACATCGCGCGCTGGAGGGCGCGGTCGAGATCGTCCGCGCCGGCCCGAGCCTATCGGACCCGGACAATCGCCGATCGTACGCGTTCCGACTCGCGAAGGGCAAGTTCCCCGAGCTCGATGCGCTCCGGGAGAGGGAGGGGCGGCTATTGACGAAGATAATCGCCCGCAGGGACGACTACGACGATGGTAGGGAACTCGCTGTCGTCAGAGGCGAAATCTCGACGATGGAAGACCTCGTCGGACGCAAGCTGGGACTCGCCGTGGCCCGAGCGGCGCGACGCGTGAGTCGCGCTATGGACGCTTTGGCGCGGCTGGACGCAATCTTCGCCAAAGCCCTCTACGGTCTCGATTGGGGCGGCGAGATCCCCGACGTCGGGATGGGGGGACGACTGCGCGTGATTGGGTTTGTCCACCCGGTACTGGCTTTGAGGCGAGAGGGGGGTGACGGCGACGTCAGCGCCGGAGCGGTCGCACCCGTCGACCTCCTTGTCCCAGGGAAGGGGGAGGGTCATAGGGCGCTCATCATCAGCGGTCCGAACGGCGGCGGGAAGACTTTGGCCCTGAAATCCTTTGGCCTGGCGGCAATCATGGCGAAGCTCGCTATCCCCATCCCGACGGTGAGGAACGCGGGGGACGAACGTCGACCCATCGTCGATTACTTCGATGACGTATTGGTGGAGGTGGGAGACTCGCAAAACATCCGCAGACGGGAGAGTACGCTCATGGCAAGGCTGAACTCATTCTCGACCCTGATCCAGAGGATGGCGAATACGACATCGGACGGCAGCGCCGACGCGAAGCTCATCCTGCTGGACGAGCTTGGGGGTGGCACCGACCCAGTCGCAGGCAGCGCCCTCGCCCAATCGATATTGGAAAAGCTCATTTTCGTCAGCTCCGATTGCAGCGTCGTCGCCACGACGCACTCTCCGCAACTAAAGGCGCTGTCCGCGAACGATTGTCGATTCAAATCCGCGTCGGTCTTGATGAACGACGCGAGGCATCCAACATTCCGACTCAGTTACGGCACCACGGGCGAGTCGTTCGCGCTCGAGGCGGCAAGGCGGGCACGACCGTCGTTGCCGGACGATGTGATTCAGAGGGCGGCGGAGCTCATGAACGGCGACGACGACGTCGCCGCAAACAGTCTCCAGCGATACCTCACAGCGCTGGAGCAGGAGCAGCGCAATGCACGAGAGCTTGTCGAGGAGACGGAGGCGACGTACAGAGAAGTACTCGAGTACAAAGACGACATGATCAGTAAGATCCAAGTGGCTAAAATGCAATTGTCGCGATTGGAGAGTCGACTTGGTGACATCTTCAAAAATTTGAAAGGGATTGAAGGGGACGCATATGAGCTAGTGGGAGACAGTCTCGGGGAAGTCCGGCTGATGAAGAGAAAGCTACAGACTGAGGAGGAACAATTGTCCAAGAAGGGACTTCGGCGGGTTCCCGAGTCGTACTCGTTTTACGAGGGAGAGACAGTTGTCATAATAGCAGATTCTGAGTTTAAAGGATACGATGCAGTTGTCAAGGAGGTGGACGTCGAGAACCCACTGATAGTGAAAGTTGTTCCGGTTCTAGATCTCTTCTCTTTTAATGAGGACGATGCACAAGAGCCCCTGGCATTACGGCGAAGAGATGTTGCCATATTTGACTACCCCAAGTGGGGACTGTCGGATGACAAATTTGCGGGTGATCGAAATAAACGAAATAAATTGATCAGCGTGTTGTCCACGCTTAATACCAGCGAAAAGAAAAACACCTCGGCAACCAAGGCCATTGAGGATAAGACTCCTTTCATTTCGGCAAGACAAAGAAAAGCTTCTGCCGCTGCAGAACAGAAAAAATCCAGCAAAGCAAAAAAACGAGTAAAATAAATTAATGGTATGAAGGGAATGTCACTTAAACTCAAACGTCTCAGCCAATCTTCCTTCGTTTGCAGTCTTCCTTTACATCCTGAATTTCGCACTGCTTACTACTGCTACTAATCTTTGTTTCATCATGATTTATCGTTTCCCTCTTCCAAGCATCCCTCAATGCAATGACAACCTTTCTCATTCCCTCGTTTTCGAATCGTTCAGCGTACTTCTCCACTTTTTCTATCCACCTCGACCCATACTTCTGAGACTTAACATCGCCCAGTCCCACCAAAGCCCGCGCCAATCCGACGGTGTAATCGAACAACCAGTGCGCTGGATCTAGGTTCAGTTTCAACGAGGAGGCGAAATTGAATGCTCGTTCAATACCGTCAGCAGCCTCGGCAATCTCCACGAATAGTTCCTCCAACGTTTCTGCGTCCTTGTTGCCTGTATCCTGTCCCATTGTCAATA
>JALLAZ010000809.1:0-20300 GCA_036939755.1 Stephanodiscus triporus | reverse complement strand
TGTCATTGTCATTGTCATTGTCATTGTCATTGTCATTGTCATTGTCATTGTCATCATTGTCATTGTCATTGTCATTGGCATTGTCATTGTCATTGTCATTGTCCCCGTCACTGTCATCGTCATCGTCATTGTCATTGTCATCGTCATCGTCATCATCATCATCATCATTATCATTATCATCATCATCATCATCATCGTTATCATCATCATCATCATCATTGTCATTGTCGTCATTGTCGTCATTGTCGTCATTTTCGTCATTGTCATCATTGTCGTCATTGTCGTCATTGTCATCATTGTCGTCATTGTCGTCATTGTTGTCATTGTTGTCATTGTCGTCATTGTTGTCACTGTTGTCATTGTTTTCATCATTGTCCGTGATCATCATTGTCATCGTCATTGTTGTCATTGTTATTCTTCATCATCATCGTTGTCATCTTCATCATCACATCATCATTGTGAATATCATTGTCCTTTGTTTGATTGTTGCCTTGGGGTCGGGGTGAGCTGATGAATGAGCACGGCAATGTTGTCATTCTCTGCTCCCCCCCCATCCTCCTCCCTCTCTCCCCCTACCATTGCTGTTGTTATTGCTATCATCTTCATTGTTCTATTGTTCTTCGTTGTCGCCGCCACCATCCCCCCCCCTCTCCCGTTCACTGTTTGATTGTTATATTATTGTTGACTTTGACGTGCCACTGTGATCTTCCTCCTTCTGTGTATTTCTTGTGCACGTTTTGATTGCTGTGTGACCTTTTTTCTTCTTTGCCATAGCTGCCCCCCCCTTGTCATTATCATGTCTGTCTTTTCTTGTCCATCCCCAACTTTGTCCTCTTTCGTCTCTCTCTCCCGTGCACTGTTTGATTGTTGTGTTTGTTTGTCGTTGTCATCATCATTGTCATTGTCATCCATTGTCCGTTATCGTTGTCATCCATCGTCCGTTTTTGTTGTTGTCCGTCATCCGTGCCGCCACCATCATCCTCCTCCCTCTCCCATGGTGCACTTTTGATTGTTGTGTTGATGTTGGTTTTGTTGTTGTCACCATCATCGTGAATTGGTTCGTTGGGAAGGCTGTGGAGGCCAGCGCGTCGTCACCGGGCGTTGATTTATTTCATTGAAAATCAATGCGCTGAGGTCTGCAGCCTCAACTGCTTGATGCGACGTGATGGCGAAGGAGGGACACATCAATTATGTTGTATCCAATGTCCTTGTCAAAGCCCGTGCTGCGCCCATGATGGGAAGTGGCAGTTACGGTTGGGTAACAGCGCGCGCACGACGATGCAAAAAATCATCTATTTTTTAATGGTGGGGGCGCACGGATTCGGAAAGGCAATATGCGCCGTGCCGACGCAGTAGTAGGTGCAGGGCGTCTTGGGAAGGGGGGGGAGTCTTGTTGGCATGGTTGACAGCGTCATTCCTTGTGGAGGACATGAGGCATCATGATGATGAAAATTGCATCATCGTGGCAGGGGGGGAAATGCCTGCACAGGTCAATTTTTGGAGGTAACACCACCTTTGTGGGTGTGGATTTTGGCAACGTAGTCGCACACACTACCCACACCAACATGCGACTATGTAGCTAAAGCTGGGAAAGAGCAACATCAATGTCGCAGAATATTGACCTGCCCATCAATTTTGGCTTGATGTGTTGAGATGGGAAATCGGTGAGTGGGGGGGGCGTGAGATGTGGTTTGTTTGTACTTTCTGCTTTTTTTTATTGCGTACGTGGAACTTTTACAAGTTTTTTGATTTTGGAGTGGGAAATTCTCGAGTGCTGCTCCTAGCATGGTGTTAGCCCTACAAGTATCATGAGTTGAAGGAAGAATGCAGCCGCCCTATTAGATTCCTCTGTTGAGAATAAGCTAATTCTCCATGAAGGCCCTTCCAGCATTATCGCGGAAGAAGTCAAAGAGGAACTCATTGAGTTTTTTGAATATTGGAGGTTTAAGGGATTCCCCGTCACAAGAATGTGTCTTATGAGGAAAGAAGCCGGAGTTCCTACAGAGTACAGATGAGTTGCGCTGCACGCATGATGGCAATTTCTTGCTTTCTCATGAAAAATAGCTTAACCCACCACGTGGCCACCCACAAGGCTCAGTGCTTTCCTGGCAAGGTGCGTGCTGAGGCCTTCTCTCACCTCAAGGTGTAGGTCTCTCAAGCAAACTAGACTATGTCTTGAATATGGATCAAACTCCTGTCTATCATTTGATGGATCAAGACTACACCATCAACTTTGTGGGTGCACGGATCGTCAATATGCGCTCGGCAGCAAACGACGGTCAGCGCGTCATCGTTGCCGTGACTGTCACGGCGTTGGGAGGGAAGGTGCAGTCCATGATCATCTTCAAAGGTGAGTTTGTATTTATCATGCCAAAAGGAAACAGTAATATGCACCATTGTTTTTCACATCATGTTCATCGTTCCTCTGTCTGAGGCAAAGAGGGGGGGGACAATCAAATGCCACAAACTTGTGGCATATCCGGCAGGAGCTGTCTACAAGTGCCAGCCAAAGGCATGGTTTAGTGACGACATCATGCTCAAGTGGGTGCATGAGGTCCTTGCGCCATACGTCGCGACGCCCCCCCCCCCCGGAATCGTGCTCCATCTCTACCTGGACTCCTTCCGAGTCCTGATGCTGGGGCCGGTTGTTAGCGCAATCCAGGCGCTTGGCGTCGAAGTTGAGTTCATCCCGCCCAGATGCACCGGCCTTCTTGTGCAGCCCATCGGCATGGACTACAACAAGGCATTCAAGGCAAAGGTCAAGGACCAGTATTTGAACTGGTTGATGGCGCAGGATCCTGACGTGCCAATCATCAAAACAACGCATTGCGACATCGTGGGATGGATCCTTGCTGCCAAAGAAAACATCTCTCTTGCGACGCGCCGCGATGCATGGTGCAAGACCGGCTTCGCATATTTTTCTGACTAGGGGGGGGGGCATTGCATCTTTATGTTTATTAAATTAATCAATACATCTTAATTGCGTTATTATATCATTAATCGTAACATTACTTAAAGACGAGTTACGAAATCAACATTAACATTAAATATAATTATATGACCATTAGTTCTCTGACAATCTTCGCGGCGCAGCACCCATGGTTGTGCCTAAACTTCTGCCACTTCACCAAATTGGTGGAGCAGTCAGAATACACCAAGATGATGCAAGCAACTAGATCATCGTAGTCGTGCGCGCAATTGTTGAGGTGCCCCGGCAAAAAACCGACCTTGCACCTCATCACGCCGTGCAAAATGAGGTACACGGCGATGACGTCCTCCTCTTGCTGGTCACGAAAGACCAGCTGTTTGCAACAAAATGCCAAGGTCGTTTTCTAGGCCACCTGCGTTCTGCAGCAGGAGTGGCCGGGACAAGAGTGGCCCCTGTTCTTTGCTGTTGTGCCAATGATGTTGACGAGAGTCCCCACCAAATGCTCAAGTGAAATTTGCAACTGGGCACGGCGGCAACTGGTGCCCCCTGCACAGGCACCATGGGGACCCCCTTGGCAATGGGCTCCTTGGCCACTGGATGGGGGGCGTCCTCTACCGTGTCATGCAAGAAGGCGAGACGCACCTGCTCACAATGATCGACGGTCATTGTCCTGGCGGTCGCCGACACACCGGCACCAGGCACAATGAAGTAGCGCTTGGGCCGCTCCGTGTCATGAACTCAGACAGTTGCGGTGCATGCAATTGTTGTTGGTGTACGTGCACGCACCACATTTCCATCCTATCATCTCGGAAGGAGAAGCCATGGTTGGGGGAGATTTTTCGTAAAATTACTGTGTGTTTTGTTAGAGACGGTGTATACTAGTATGCACCAACCCAAAAAGGGACCATAGGCAACCCACACATCGTTCAAATCGTATTGAAAATAGGGAAACAAATATGCAATTCAAATTGCCCGCAGACGTAGGAATATGCAGCGAACTGAGAAAACTGTTTGTACGTAGGTGCGGCCGTACTTGCGATCCATTAGGCCACGTGTATAAGGCCGCGTGTTATACGGTATGTTCACGCTCAAAGTGTAGGAGTGGATCGGAATTTAAAGTAAGAAAGTAAATCTAACAATTGAATTGACATAGTCAGAAATGGGGTGGACACGACAAGTTGAGCTCAAACCAGATGGCACAAATATAACAGCATTAGGAGCTTGATCATGATGCGGACCTTCTTCGCACGAATTCCTCAAATTCGCCAAGTTCAAGCGGAACAAAAGATATCATCTTTCGACAACCTCCGCACGGGGCAGTCAAGGACGGCATGGCAATTTCACACACAGTGCATATCCAAAAGTCCCGGCCGTTGAGGAGCTCGAAACGCGTCCTTTCGAGGAGAACCGTTTCACGTTTGCTAACCTGAAAATGCCGACATATGCCACATCGAGCCGTCGGAGAGTTCAAGCCACCACAATAGTTGCATCTCCAGTATGTTTGCTCGCAATAGGATACTCCCACATCCAACAACCTCTTCTGTCGTGCCGGTTCTTTTGTCACTAGGGGCGATGTTTGCGGCCCCAGCTCGCTCAAGCTAACACAGTCATCTTCAATGAAACCTTTCTCCATCCTCAGATCATCGGGCGTGATATGCCTTTTCCCGTCACTTTTTACATCCGGATTACGATCAGACTCATTACAATCCTGTGAAATCTGGCATTCACTCGTGCCTCTTGCGTCGACCGACGGATGGTCATCCGTCTTGGTTACCCCTCTCGAACCAAGTCGATCCCTGTCTTCCGATAAAACTGGACTTTGGATATCGTGCATCGTTGATGACGCCGTGGAGATGAGGTGATCACCGCCGTCCTGACCGCCGCAATCTCCACATCGGGCAATTTTGATCGGGCGCATCGCCTTCGTTTTCCTTTTGTTAGTGCCACCCCTCCACTACGAGGAAACGGATAAGAAAAGGGAACCGAATGTGTTACGATATGATGAGGATAGTCACAAAACGCATACCAATAGGGTGCCTTAACACAGGGGTGCGTAGTCACAGTATAACATGACGTCACAGCAGAAGAGAGCAGAGGAAACAATTTACCTTCTTGCACTTGTCACATCGCTTCCGACGACCATCCACTAACTTCCCGCATGCGCAGGTCCAATCGTCTACGCCGGCAGGCACGTGGACGGATTCACGCTCCGAACCCACGTCAGCGTCGCCGAATTTCTGGCCGAACTCGCGACGATCGTCGACGGCGATGCCGCCGTCCGACCTAGGTCCTCGTCTTCGTCGTCGCGTTCGTTCCGACAAAAGTAGCCACGGGGAGGTAAGGTCGCCCCGGCCCCCGCGCAGCCTGCCGGAATATCGGGATCCCGCGCCGAGGCCCCCCATCCCCTCGACCCGCGACGAAGAGACGAACACAACCTCGTCCTCGTCGGAACGATCGTCGTAACAATCGTCGTCCTTCCGATCATTGTCGTCGTCCCCCAGCCCCCGTCCCGACACGCGCCTTTTAGCGCCCTCATCTTGTATCGTCAGGGGCGGAGAAGGGGAAGCTGTTTCCCACTCCTTCGCGGGACCCTCTCCCTCGATGGCCTTCGCCTCCGCCGCCGCCTCCGCCGCCGCCGCCGCTGCCGCCGCCCCCGACGACGACCCGTCGTCGTGTATGGTCGATCTCGGCCATAGGTCGCGCTTGTCCCGCTTGCCCCGTCGTTGTTGTTGTTGCGGGGTGATTGCGTCGCCGCCGTCAACGACTGGGGCTGCGATGTCGTTACCAGTGTCGAGTCCCCACCAACTCCCGAGCCAGCTCGTCGTCGTTTTCGTCGCCATCGTCCGGGGCGTCGCTGCGACGACGACGCCGCCGGGATGATGATCGTCATCGTCTTCTTCGTCGTCCCCCGCCAACGACGACGACCCCCCCGACGCGACGGTGGACGACGACGCGGTCGCGGTCGCCACCGTCGCCTCGGCCATGAGCAGGAACGCCGCGTCGCCGTCGTCGACGCCCCATCCCGACCTGGACGGCCGTGCGACGTTCGGGCGCCTGTCCCTCCCCCTCCCCCTCCCCCTCCCCTCGGCCCTCCCGTCGCGTTCGTCGTCGTTCGCCGCGTTCGTCTTCGTCGTCTTCGTCGATGTCGTCGCCGTCGTTTCATCGCGACCGCCCGATCCTCCGATCGCCGTCCCGCCGACGCCGCCGGCGCGCGTATTCCGCGACGAACGCGACGCCGCCGCCGTATGCACCGTCCTACCCCCGCCCATCGCGCGCCCGTCGTTCGATCGATCCCGACCGCCGTCGCGCCCCCTCGCGACCGCGCGCGGCGGCGCGCGGGTGGTCCGACCGTCGACGTCGACGTCCGCCCCCCCCGCGGCGAACGCGTTGAAGTGCATACGACAGAACCCTTCGTTTTTCGACTGCATCAGCTTGCCGCACCCCACGACCTTGCACAGAGTTCGACCCCTGTCGTCCGCGAGCCGTTTTTCGGATATCCGCACCCCGGCGTCGGGGGGGACGCGGGTCAGCGCCCCGAGGATGTTCAAGGCCGCGCCATAACTGTTCTTGGATCTCTTCGCGGCCGGGTGCGCGGACGACGGGGAACGCTCGTCGTCCCCACGTCCCCGACTGTGATTGGGGCAGGAGACGGCACGGCATGCCGATTTGCCGTTGGATTTTTTGACAGGCGCGGAGGATACGGCAAAGTCGAGAATGTCGTCCGAGGAGAGATCCTTCCTCGACGACGACGACGACGACGATCGCGGTGACACGTATTCTTCCCCGTCGACATTCCGCGCGCCTTCGTCGATGTCGTCGTCGTCGTCGTCGTCGTCGTCGTCGTTCGCGCGTCGTGCCGTCGCCGCAGTCGTCGTCGGCCCCCCGCCACCCACCATCATCGTCGACGTGGCTCCCCTCCTGCCCCGGATCGGGTATTCCATAATTAATCTCTCTCCTCCTCCTCGTTTTTATTTTTTATTTTTTATTTTGTGCGAACGGGTGCGCCTATCGTTACACTTAAAATGGTTTGGTGAGCATCATCTGGGTTGGATTTTCAGGTGAAGTAAATAGTACTATCTCCTGCGTATGTAGATCAATATGGCGGGAGCTCATCATAGACTCGAACGAACGATGAGGGTTGGCCTTGGC
This sequence comes from Stephanodiscus triporus, assembly GCA_036939755.1. Classification (NCBI taxonomy): domain Eukaryota; phylum Bacillariophyta; class Thalassiosirophyceae; order Thalassiosirales; family Thalassiosiraceae; genus Stephanodiscus; species Stephanodiscus triporus. The sequence continues at coordinate 13,222 of JALLAZ010000809.1, read as the reverse complement.
ATGGCCGCCCTCGGCCGGCCGGGGTACATCAACCTCCGACGCGACGACCACCTCCCCTCCTCCAGGACCGTCGAGGGCATGCGAGGTCGGGCGTATGCCGTCATGGACGAATTGTTCCGACTGTGTCGCGAATTGAACGACGTCGACGAAGACGACGACTACGACGGCGATGGCCGCATAGTCGAACGACGGAAATTCGTCCCCTGGTTGGACTGCGCGAGATCGTACGGATTGTCGGAGGAGTTCGTCGGGGACTACCTGCGCCTCAATCGAATCATGCCGGAGGACGTTTACGTCTCGAGCAAGTGGGGATATACGTACGTCGCGGATTGGAGGGTCGAGTTGGGCGATGGTGAACCTCACGAGATCAAGGACCATTCACTGGAGGTGAGATCCGCGGGATAGAATGGTCTATCCTCTCGACTGTGTACGGGTGGGAGGGATCGATGGACGGACTTCAACTTTGTCGCGTTGTTTAGAATTCGTGCCCCGTGGACCAGCAATATATTGACGGTACACTTTCCCCCCCCCCCCCCCCCCCCCCCCCCCCCCCCCCCCCCCCCCCCCCCCCCACCCCNCCGTGGACCAGCAATATTCTGACGGTACACTTTCCCCCCCCCCCCCCCCCCCCCCCCCCCCCCCCCCGCAATGTATCTCAGAACTTTTTGAAGCAGGTGGAGGAAACGAATGCGAACGTCGGCCCCTATCTTGATCTATACCAAGTTCACTCCGCCACGTTCGAATCCGGCATACTCGCGAATGTTCGCGTACACGAGGCCATGCACCGGATATGTCGCGTCGAACGCGGATGGAGCATCGGGTTCTCGGTCTCGGGCGAGCGACAGGACGAACTAATCCGAGAGGCGCTCGGGGTGAGCGTTCCGAGCTCCGGGAACGACGACGACGACGACGACGACGACGACAGCGAACGGACGACGACGTCGCCCCCGCGGCGTCGTCTATTCGACTCGGTGCAATGCACGTACAACATCCTGGAACAGCGTCCCGCGGGGGCGTTGCTCGAGGCCCACGCGGCCGGCGTGGACGTCATCGTCAAGGAGGGCTTGGCGAACGGCCGGGCGTTGCATCATCCGAGGCTGCTCGAGCTCTCGCGCGCCCTGAATTGCGAGCCGGACCAGCTCGCGTTGGGCGCGATATTGTCGCAACCCTTCCGTCCGCGCGTGTTGTCCGGGGCCGTATCGGCCGATCAGTTGCGCTCGAACTTCGGCTCGATGTATCGCGGGAGCGCGAATGACGCGGGGGGGGACATCTCGGCAGGGACGACGACGACGTGCCGTTCGGGCGTGCAAGAGATACTGACCTCGACGAAAGAGGGACGGGACTGTCTTCGGCTCCTGATGAGTGAGTGCCGTATGGAGAGCGAGAAGTACTGGAGAGATCGATCGGATTTGAGATGGAATTAAGATTGAAAACAACATTTGGTTGTATGATATAAAAAAATTCTGTTTCTCTACTTTATTCCTTCCTGCGGGAAAAACAGTGCGCAAGCAATGATGACGCTATCCGATGGACAAGATTTGGGATCAAGACTCGACACGCAGGTCTGAAGCCTGATCGCCTCGGATGCACTTAAACCAGCATCTTCCACAAATCCCTCCATGAAATTTAGGCCATCCAACTTGTCCCGGAGTTCCCTGGCAGAGGAGATACCCACAGCTAGGGAGGCATCCAAATACCGCTCGAGTGCACATGTACGCAGAAGACTCTTCAGTCTGTTTTTCTCTTTGACATCATTGTTCACGAATTACGATTCATTTCCCATTTTGAATTCAGAAGGGGGAGCAGTAGGGGGGACAACTCCCTTTGTCTTACTTCGAATATTGGAAGGGGTTTCGAGCAATGCAGCCAGTTCGACGACAGAAGCGGCTAGAATTATCATTCTACTCTCCACAGCCTTGGCCAAGTCAATCGCATCCTTGGCCTCTTTGCATTGCTTCCCATCGATCGATATTAGCTTCGTGCCCGCTTTCATACTCGTCCCATGGATTACACTGTTGGGGGCAATGGACTCAACACGGACGAAGGATTCGCTGCTCTTTGCGTCATCTACCTGACAGATCCTGAGGCCGAGTTTACAGTCCTTTGAAGCCTCGGAGTCTTCGTCATCGGTGTCGTCGATTGTTATGATCGCAGTCTGCGCCCGGGCATCCGATCGAGCGACTCGGTCCGCCGCTTTGACGGTTCCTCCCGTGCATCTTTCGTCGTCGTCCATCGCGAACAACCCTGCGGCGGCCACGTCAATTCGTCTGAGTAGCGCGGCCATTTCCTCGGAGGGTCTCGGCCGCCTCGCGCTCGATCGTCCTCCGCACCTCTTCGACAAGCCGACGGCATATTGAGGAGCGCTCATCAGCGGCTTGAAGCCGCTGCTGCGCGTGGGGAATCGTGTGGATGTGCAAGAAGTGAGGAGGACACTGCCAGTGCCCCGACGGTATCCCTCAGGGAGGCGGGCGCCGCATGCGCGCAGGACCACCGGCGACGGTGGCCGCGTGGAATCGTGGATCGTACGACCGGTGTTGTTGTTCGCGGAAGGAGGAATGGCTCGGCATTGAAGGACGTCTCGTCTCGTACTCTCATTCGATCGCGCCTCGCCTGCCATTGCGGAGGAGGCGACCAACTTGACAATCCCGTAGGGATGGACGTTCTCCTTGGTCATGCCGCGCGTCCGATCGGCGTGTCCATCGCCAGTGTTATTTTTTTGGGAGCCAACCAAAATATTCTAAAATTTAGACCCCCAAAATTCTGACAAATCATATCCCATGCGTTTGAAAGTTGAGTACGCTAACAGTCTTCGGATGTGGAAAAATTCATGCAACTCTCAACAAAACAACATGATTGCCCTTTTCGTAAGAGCTTTCCATTACTTCGAGCCCAGGCACTTGGCCACACAAATATTCAAGTTCTCCCTTCCGATACATGTGGCAGTAACGTTGAAAGACAACTAGATTCTTCTTGGTGTCAAATCCCGCCCCGCTATATTGTTCTGCTATCATCTGGGCTACTCCTTTTCTTCTTGGTGATGAGTCCACCGAAGCCTGAATATTCCGAGGCTTGCCATTGTCCTCCTCATCTTTAATGGTACTTGACACTGTATGATGCAGATACTTGGGCTGGGCGTTGAATGGCACAAGAACGTCGGCACCGTGAAACTTTCGTTTGCTATCATCTTCCTGCTCCAATGCCCAGGCCTGGACGTTAATCAAACCTCCTACCTTAACAATGCGATGAAGTTCCGCGAGACATCGTATACGTCTCCTTTCCGTGCTCAAATGGTGCATCACGGCAATACAGATTGCGGCATCAAAGCTTCTACTCCGTAGAGGCAAGTGGATGCAATCTGCCACTGCCAAGGCAGGCCGCAAACTCAATGCCCGCTTTTCCATCGATAACCTCTGGTAGTGGGGACCATCGACAATGCCATCGTCGTCTCCTGTTGCAGCCGCTGCTGTTTTCAAAAGCGGTTCGGATATGTCTGTCCCTATCACGTAGGACGACGCCACTGTGATGGCGGTAAAGTATTTGCCATCGCCGCATCCAATATCGGCCACGATCGATCCCTTCGGTATGTTTTCGAGGAATTGGGTTGCGCCCGGCCATAATACGCCTCGTTTCCCCCTTGTGTGGTGCCATTGTGTCGCGATGGCATCGTAGACAGCATGCACGTGCCTGCTTTCGGTTATCGGCGTAATTAGATCAGATCTGTCATCAGTAGGCGCGTGTGGAAGAGAAGCAGTATTATTACCGCTGCCATATCTGATTTGAGAATCAGTATTTGAAGCAGCAGCAGCATCTGAGAGTTGGCCCCATCGGGGGGGGAATGCATTTGATTCATAAAGAGGCAACGGCGACGCAGCAGATGGTCGCAACCCTTCTCCTTTTATTGGCAGCGATAAGGCCGTCCTCAAGGTTAAACTGAGTCTCAACTTGCGCGATAATACCGTTCCATCCACTGTATCGGTCGTTCGACTTACGATCATGTGTTCCCACTTGTATCTGGCATCGCCCGACAGGAGCAACAGCGACCTCGGTGGAAGATAAACTAATTTCTTTTCTTGGATGTTGTTCATGCAAATTTTGCAACTATTATATTTGCAAGAGCTCCCATCGTGAGCATCGCTCGTTTTTGTTGATACGTCGTCATCAATCACCTTGCGGAACTCCATGACAGTTCCGCCGTTGAGCGTGATGATAAGTATTCCGTCATCGAATGCCGTCACCGTGTCGATATGCGACCCGATGCCCTGTCCGGGGATGTACTCATTTATGGTAAGTTGATTGATGTGAGAGCAGCGAGATGACGCAGCGAAGTCGAATCGCCTCGTCCTTTCGATGATGCCCGCAAGCGCATTCCATCCCCTGACGTCATGGACGGCACGATCGATGTATCCCTTCACGTCGTCGTCCGACATCGCCAACACCAATCGTCGCGATGACCACATCGATGGCATGGGCGGACAAGCCGACGATTTCATTCCCCCCTCGTCTTCGAGACGATCGACCCCCTCGTCGCGCCTTAGCACGTCTGCGCTCGCGTAATCGAAGACATATCCGTAATGCTGTACCCGTCGTCGAATGATGCCGCCGCTGGGGGTACACTGCGCGGGTGCCCACGGCGCGTGGGGCCCGGAGAGAGCGGCCATCAGGACCATCTCCTCGGCCTCGCCGATATAATCTCGGACCAGGACCAACCCCGGGACATCGACGTGGTCGGTCGCGGACGTGCATTCGGGCCGGGACGGCTCCCCACCCCCTCCCCCCTGGTACGACGACGACGTTCGCGCGGAGAGGGGGACGTCGTCGTCGACGACGACGTCGCCAACACGCCGTCGACCGCGCGGGACGCCGCTACTTAGACGTCCCTTGGGAAGCATCACGTCCGCGTAGTCCAGGAAGAGCTTGCCGGTGACGACATCGACGGAGGAGGACGCCGGTGACGATGGAAAGATCTTCATCGAATCGCTCCCTCCCGAACAAAGGCGATTCATGAACGACGGTGGCAGTCGCATCGATAAGGTCATGCGCTTCCCCTGCCATTTTTCTATGAGCCTCGTGGCATCGCGATTGCTCCTCATCCCTATGTGCAGGTGATCGTAAACATCCGAGGCCGATGCCATCAAGGAAGAACGATCGACGCCATCGCCGCCATTGGCACGGCCGTTCGTCTGTTTTGTCCTCCCCTTCGTCCTTTTTCCGGATGCGGCGACCGACGACTTCATGAAGAGTTCCACCCTCCCATGGTCGTCGTCGTCCTCCTCGAGGATCAAAGCCGAAGAGACTGCCTCTCGCATCGCATCCTGAAAGGCGTGACGAACATCGTCCTCAATGATCATCGTAGCCACCACGTCGACGTCGTCACCACCGTCCACCGAAGGAGACGACAAGGTCGTCCCGCGAAAGATCTCGAGAAGGGCCCTCCTCGTCGACGATCTCCATCCGTCGTCGTCGTCGTCGTCGTCGTCGACGTCGATGCCGTCCTCGACGTCGACATCGCCGTGGCCGGGCGAGCCGCGACGACGAACGAACGCCACGTCCTCCGCCCTCGCGTTCGACAAGACATTCTCGACGTACACGAATCGAGATCCGTCCGTCGACGTCGTCGTCGGCGTCGGCCCGTCCATCCCGTCCTCGCCCGGATCGGCGGGGACGGCGAGCGGCGGTCGCGAGCGACGTAATTTCGGCGGCGCCGCGCGCGCCCATCTCGTCGAGTCGTCGTCGGACGCGATGATCGACGTGCCGTCCCCCGCGGATGATGATGATGCGACGGCGGCGACAGGGGCGACCTGCGACGACTGCACCGGACGGCCGGAGTACCTGCCCCCACATCCGTGGGGGCATAGCCGTCCCTCCGCGCCATCGCGATCGTCGTCTTCGTCGACGCCTCCCATCGTCGCCTCTTCGTCGTGGTCGTCGTGGTCGTCGTCGTCGTCACGGATCGGCCGGAGCAGGTCCCCCGGCGAGCACGCCCATCGCCTGAGCCTCGCGTTCATCGCGCGCGCCACCTCGGGCGAGGACAGGACGAGCCTCACCCTGCCCACGGAGGGGGGGGGGCGGGACGGCCCGTCGTCGTCGATCCCACGAGGCGGCAGGACGGTTATCGCCCTCGCCGAGACGACGTCGGCGGGGTCCAGTCCTCCTCCGAAACCGCCGCCCCCCCGACGGACGAACCGTCGGAGGTTCGAGACGATCGTGCGCTCGACGTTCCCGACGTCGGCGCAGGCGCACGACGCCCTCGCCTCGCTCCCCCCGCGGCGGCGATCGTTGTCGTCATCGTCGTAGTCTCCGTCGTGTTCTTCGTCGAGGGTATTCGCGCGCTCGTCGTCGTCGGCGTCGCCCCTCGCCTTCGTAGTCGTCGTCGCCCCTCGCGCCCTCGGCACGAACGAGCCTTGGATGTGGACGTATCCGAAGGGGTCGGCGTCGGAGCATTTCGGGAGGGGCTCGTGCGGGAGGACGCTCACGAATCGACGATTGGCGCAGTCGCTGCCGTCGTTGCCGCCGCCGCCGGCAGACATGGTCAGGGCGGCCTGAGGCATTCTCTCTTGTGTGGCCAGAGAGTTGTACTAGGTACCACAAATACGCTAGAGTGGGGTGGATGGCTCAGTTAACTACTGGTTTGTCAGTACTATGGAACTACTATGGTCTTACATAAAGAAGGTGTCAATGGGACAGTACGATAGATGAGAAAGTGACTGTCATCTCATCTGTTGTACATACTTACATACGTACATACCAAGCCAAGTTGGAAGTTGAGATCTGTGCTCCTGCCAGTTTTCCTCACTGGTTGCTGGTTGCGCCGGTTCAAAAAGATGATGCCTAATCGGAGGTATGTCATCCGACAACCCAGAAGGCAGTTAGCAACCCCTCCAAGGACTTATTTTGAGGTCGACGATGTCAGGCCCGATGAGAACGAATTATCGCAGTATACAGACGAGATTTTCATAACGACGACGATGACGACCTCCTCGGCAGATGTCGATATCAAGACGGCGAAATTAACAATTCCAAAAGAATTGAATCGGAAAATTTTGCAGTATTTGCATGGTAAGGATTTGCTCAGGTTTTCCCAGGCGTCGTGGGTGGCTTTTTGTACCGTGGAATATTTTCATAACCTGATGTATGATGCAATTCACCAGCGGATCGATGATTTGGTCAAATCGAGTCCGAGGAGTAACCAGAAGAATGAACACAAATTTAGGGTGTATAATTGTGTGAAAGTTAAGAATGAATGGAGCGGATACGTCGTGCGGGTTACCCCGAAGAAAGTGTATTTCGTGAAGGAGACAGACATTTTCCACGAAACAACAAAAATTGTAATTCACAAAATCGAAAACAAAGACGTGAAGCCCATGCGTCCATACTATGCGGCCGTTCCTGTGGAAATCGTTAAAAATTGGCGCACACGGGCAGATATGACGTAGAATTCCCTTAACAGGGATTAATGTAGTTATCATTGAAATAAAAGTAGTAAGCTTTGATTGGTTAAACAAATTAAGTTATTGTGTGATGTACCTCGATTGCTTATTTTTCGTTGAATGAGGATGATTGACTTATCACTGATTGCCTTATCTTTTGGCATAAAATCCGAGTTGAATTAGGGTTAGGGTTAGGGTTAACCTAAAGATGAAAAGGCTTTGAATCAAATCCCGATACACCCAACAGATCTTGTTTTTCTTTCTCTAGTTGCAATTTTATATACCTCTGCTTCGCATACCACTGAGACATGATCAAACTGTGAATTGTAACCTTGTCAAAGAGAGCCACCAGATAGGTAAATTGAAAGAGCCTGCTTGAACATAATAAGCCAATTGGTGTCGCGAATGCCTGTGCACTGAAGTGAATAATTGCGATATGATAGATCAAGGTATTCATTCGGGGCATTCTGACCGCCAAAAGTAAACATTCCCGCCGTTGTCGATGACATCAAGAGAATAATTGCGATATAATAGATCAAGGTATTCATTCGGGGCATTCTGACCGCCTAAAATAAACATTCCCGCCGTTGTCGATGACATCATTGAATCGGTAACAGTTGGATTGTAAAAGATAGGATCTGCATGATCATGATGCATGGCCAAAGATTGATGACCCTGACCTTGACCATAATAATGAGGATTGATCTTGATATGTGCCAAGAGGAATGAGAATAAAGATCATTCATCTCTATGTTTCTTTGATAGGCAAAAAGGTCGTTGAATTGCCGTAGAGACAAACCTCGATGCGAAATGCTGCTGGTTGTAGTGGTACTACAGTTGTGTGTTGGTGGTGTTGTTGGTGTTGTTCATGGTACTGCTGTTGCTGTTGCAGATTGATTGTGCCAACATAATGTCCATTTCTCTCTTTAGGTTGATCAGTGCATAACGACATTTTTGCTTTTTCTCCGCACGTCTCTTCGAAACTTTCAATTAAATATCTTTGCCATTTATCAAAGCGTCGTCCGTTGCTTTCATTTCATTGCGCTCCAGATATGTCGATCTCGTGTTCTCTTCCTCATCCTCGCTATCTGAATTTTCTTCTTCGATGAAAAACCTACTCTTCTTTATTTCATTGTCTTCTCGATAGGAGGAGGAGGAGGAGGAGGTGTTACCACAAAATGTGTAGAGTAAGTAATAGTAGATGACTTTTACATAAGTAGGACTTCTTATGTTCTCATTTTGTGAATTGGGAGAGCGGATTTTCTTAAGTGGATACAAAAAATACTCGAGTTCAATGTCAAAATAGTCAAGTGAAGTGGTAAGTTCGCTGATATCCCAACGGAGAATGCCAAAGTTGTTGATTGCTGAGGTAAAGTTGGGCCAAGTTATTGATCCATCCAAGTTAGGGTTAGGGTTAGGGATAATAGGGTGACAGAAGTATGGTTTTCTGATATGGAGATGCAAGGTTCAGAGTGGAGGGAAATGGGTGGTGTGCCATTTGTGCAACTTGTTAGAGGGTACAAAGAAACAAGTTTTTTACATGGAAGATGCAAGTTTTATACTAACAGGTGAAATAATTATGGTTTTCTGGGATGTAGCTGCTAAGGTGGTGAGTGTGGAGAGGAGTGGGAGATGTGCCACTTGTGCAACATGTTTGAGGGTACAAAGAAACAAGGTTTTTACATGGGAGACGCAAGTTTTATACTACTACTAGGTGAAAGACTTTTGGTTTTCTGAGGTGTAGGCGCCGTGAGTAGTGCAACAAATCTGGTTTTAAAGACCTTATCGTATTGTGAGAGGGCCATTTCCCGGTCAACACTGTCTCCCAGATCAGCGAGAGCAGATCGGACGAGAAGTGGAAGAAAGAGCAAGTTCTCAACTCGGGGTATGTCTGTTGAAGAGGTCTGTTGAAGAGAAGAGTAATCAAAGACAGGGATTGGGGTAGGTGAGATGGACTTTTGCCATGAGATATTATTGGCAATGAGATTGTCATGCGTGCTGATCCACTTTGACGTGATGATACACTTAAGTGTATTCGAATACACAAAAGTGTAATCATCTGTCTGGCCCCATTTTCACCTATTGGAGGGAAACTAGTTCAACGGCGCTACATACCATTGTAGTATGTACGGTGAAATCGCTCAACAGCAGCGTGAAAAAAAAATCATAATAATTTGTACACCAACACGAGCTCGTACTGACATTCACCCATTGTCTATTCCACGGAACAACGAGGTGCAAATGATGCGGTATTCGCACGATAGCGGCTCTCCTCATGGCCCTGGCGCAAGCAGAGCTTTGTTATCCAAGGCGTTTGAACATTGAAATTGTCGATAGGGCCAATCTCATTCAGAAATTGCAAGCTAAATTATCTGATATAAACAAGCAACTTAAGGAGGCGAATGACAATCGAGACTACTGGAAAAACCGTGCATTCGAAGCCGAGTCAAGACTATCCAGTAGCAAAAGTCCCAGCAAAAGTGATAAAAGTGATGAAAGTGATGAAGAAGAAAATTAACAACAAGGAGGCTGCAGTAGGTCTTAGGGGGGCAATAATACCACAAAGCAGGTGAAGGAGGCGCGAGGGATTTTGCTGGATACCACGTTGATCCAATCAAGTTGTCTAGATTGATCGGCGTGACGTGCAAATTCAAATTAGAGTACCTACTAAAGAATCTACGATACATTCATACTAACTACCATAGGTGTGACAAGCAAATCTGAATTAGAGTACCTACTAAAGAATCTACGATACATACCACAGCGTGACGTGCAAACTTGAATCCACGACTTGTGGTCCATTGTCGTCAAACACTCAACGTCAACGACTACCACATGCCGGCTCTCCTTTCGAGATTTCGAACAATCGGATTATTGGCAGCTGCAAATTTGTAACGATCCAATTCCTCCACCGTGACCCACACAAGCTCCGAATGAATGGTAAGGTTTTCTTGAGGTTCGGCGCTATCGCTTGTAAGCTTGCACAAGTATGGCCACAGGCAAATTTCCTCATAACCATAAGTGTAAATGATGGGAAAGAGAAGCTTCCCAACCTTGACGTCCGTGCCGATTTCTTCGTGCACCTCTCTTTTTACGGCAGCCAAATAACACTCGCCATCCTCGACCTTGCCTCCGACGAACTCGAAGAGGTCCTGAAAGCACTTGCCCTTTGCTCTCCTCCCAATTAAGAAGAGCCCATCTCTTCTGATAACAGCACACACAACATCAATCATGATTGCTTTTATTTTTGTCAAATTAAAAAAACACTCTTTTAGAAATTGTTGCTGACGAAGACCTTCCAATTCTCTAAACTTGAACAAAATGTACACAGCGACATCTCCCTTCGACATTTTTCGCAGCAAGATGGCCACCGCATCATCCCGTGTTAATGTTGTCCGAGTGATCAGAGTTCATATAAATGAAAGGAACGTTACTTACCATGCTGAGGTGGAAGCACATGCATTTAACTCTTCTGGTGATATTGTCAACCAGACATACGAAATCAGCATTGAAGGTGGGGAAGGGGGCGGAAATGACGATGTCATTGCAGTCACCATGGTCCATGTAAATGGAAGCAGCATTACCTATTGTGCGGAAGTAGAAGGGTATGCGTTTAACTCGTCTTCTGGAGATATAACCAAACGATTATTCGAAGTCCACATCGAGGGTAGCGAGGAGGGTAATGGCGATGGAATGGCTGGCGTTGCTCGCGTTGTGACAGAGATAGGCAAAGACAATGTTTTTAATGCTGGCATTGCCACAGTGACCGCGATTCGTATCATCAACAGTGAGAGAACCCCATCTAACGACATAAATTAGTCATAGTAATAGAATTAAACGTATTACTATTACAACTTTACTTCTTCCTCCTAATTAACACCATATTCTCCATGTAGTGTTTTTCCTTCTTTGATCCGCAATTACATACTGTTGCCTTACTCTTGAAATCTGCATCGTCCTTCGCGTCCAATGTCCAGTTGTATTTGAACGTCAACTCTGTTCCACTGCTGATGTCTTTGAGTGCGAAAAAGCACATGTGGGGCATGCCATTTATGCACCATTGTTGTACAACACAATTCGGATTGCATGAGTGATTGATGAATCTTGACCTATTTCCGTCTTGTATTGCGTCAATCCATAGATTCATGCCAGTATATTTCATGCTGTATTTCCTTCTTGTTGAAATTTATCACACCAACGTACTCAATGATGTACTCGCCTGCTTTAATATCCTCATCTGCAAATAGGCCATTTCCCTTACCATTTGTTGTCTTGACTGTCACTTTCTTATACCCGCTCTTCTGTATATTCCTGTTTTCGCACTCTTCTCTGCCATCGCAATTTTCATCGCATTCGATCCATGCATCCTTGTTTAAGACGCATTCTTTAGCAATGTCAATGTTCAATTTCCATCTCGACTTCATTATGATTTTTTTGCTCCGTTCGAAAATATCATATTCCCCGACCCATTTTCAATTACCAAGGGGCCACTGTCGCCTGTGACTGTAGGATCTTCAGATGCAGACAGGTTTGTCGCATCTGCTTCAGTTGTTAGCTGTGGCTGTTGCACCTGTTTATCAATATTAAGAACAATAGTAGCCACTACCGTTCCATTCCCGACAAGATATTTGTGCCATCTCTGGAAACCATCTCCACCTCTACTCTTCTTGATGAACCAAACTGACTCAATCTCAAGATTTTCGAATATATCAACAAGTGCCTTAACGTGATGCAACTGCTGGTCATCGATGAAGTGTTTTTTCTGGAAAAACCTGTTTGAATTGGTATCTATCTTAGTATTTTTGTATTGATCCGGTGGTGGATACTTAGAAAATGGATAGTGCACATCCCAATTATCAATTAGATCCTTACGTAAGGCACACAGTTTCTTGGGTGAGATGCCTTGTACTTGATAGAACTGATTGTTATACAAATTATTCCTGCTTGGCCGCACAGATTGAGGTGACTTAAACACAGCAAATAACTGAGCAGTCAAGAAAGTCTTCTCTTGATTGTTTTAATAGCCTCGATGAAACGTCGTGGGTGGGAAGAGGACATACTGACCAGCTCTGTTGAGTGGTGCATGCACCACTTTTGTGTGGCCTTTCCAACATGGCTTATCGGTCCTCTCAGAATGAGTGATGCAATATGATTTGCAATCAGGACGGAAGAAAAGACCGTTCTCATCTATTGACTCCTCCTTCTTTTCAGAAGCAGAAAGGTTTGTTGCATCTGCTTCAGTTGTTTGGCGAGCGGACTCCTCAACCGAATCCTTGGATGAGAAAATGAACCTGGTAGGCTCGGAACATTTCTCCCCAGTGGTTATCAATGCCGTCTCTTAGAGGAGGTGCAACCCCAAGTCAATGTTGTTCACGACGGCGGCGGCGGCAGAGGAGGAGTCGGAGTTGTTGTAGTCGACGTGATTGCATCTGCCTATTCCGATGTCATCGCCTTCGTCATTAGGATAAACTATTGGGCTTGTCGGTTGGGTGATTAGTCCATCATCACTCATGATGTCGTTGTCGTTGTGGTCGTCGTCATCTTCTATTTCAATGTTGTTGTCTTCGCTGGCAGCAGCGAAGGCAGAGATGATGAAGGAGACATAGTCGCTGCCGCCCTTGTTGTTGCCGTCGCTTTTGTTATTATGTTCAACTAATGGGCTTGACTGTTTGGTTATTAATCCATCATGAACATCATTGCCACCATCGTCATCGTCGTGGTCTTCGTCGTCGTCGTCGTCGTCATTGTCGTTGTCGTTGTCGTTGTCGTTGTCGTTGTCGTTGTCGTTGTCGTTG
>JALLAZ010000808.1:0-11960 GCA_036939755.1 Stephanodiscus triporus | reverse complement strand
ATGCTATGGGAAAAGTAATATCCTCCAGGTGACCACATTCTGAGAGTTTTCTGAATATTGTACGTTACGTATGACGATGTGGTCCAAGGTTGCCGCCGTGTTATTGCTGTTGCCATTGAGCGGAGTATTGTCATTCCAGAACGGTGGCCTCGTCGGCGGCGGTCTCGTCGCTGGCAGCAGTAGGGGTGGCTCGTCATTCTCCGCATTCAGGCGCGGCGGCGGCAATGATAATCGTCGGCACGATCGCAACGACGACTATGACGATGACGACGACGACGACGACGAGCCGCCGAGCATCTCCACCAGCCCTCAGGAATTCCTGTACAGGATGCAGCGACGCGACGGAGTCGACGTCAACGGCGACGAGAGGATCCCGCCGCCGATGTCGCGATCGAAAACCTCCCCCTTCGCGTCGGGGGGCGGCCTCCGCGGCGGCATCGAGGGCATCGGCCCGAAGAAAAAGACGGGGGGGGCGGCGTTCGTCTGCTCGAGCTGCGGCGCCGAACATCCGCAGTGGGTGGGTAAGTGCGGCGCCTGCTCGAGGTGGAACACAGTCGCGGAGACTCAGAGGCGAGGCGGGGGGAAAACCACGTCGTCGTCGTCGTCGTCGTCGTCGTCGTGGTTGGATGGTATCTCCTCCGGCTTCGGTGGCGGCGGCTCGAATCGCGGGAACGGGGGCGGGCCCGTGAGCGTCGTCGACGTCTACAGGGAGATGCTCGAATTTAACGACGGCGTTAAAGGCGACGGACGATCGTCATATTCGTCGTGGGAGGAGGCGCGCGCGAACGGCTCGATGAGGGAGCGACGTACCGCGATACCCGACGATCCGGAACTAACGTCTGTCCTCGGGGGCGGCATAATGCCGGGATCGATCACCCTTATCGGGGGCGATCCGGGGGTTGGGAAGTCGACGCTGCTCTTGCAGACGGCCGGGAGCGTGGCGAGCGACGCCGCTAGGTCGCCGGTACACCCCGGCGTCGGGATGGGACCGCCGATACCTTCCCCGACGTCGCCCGACGAGGGGGGATCGCGGAAGACGGGGGGGCCGGTCCTATACGTGTCGGGGGAAGAGAACGCCGGCCAGATCGCGTCGCGGGCCCTAAGGCTGGGCATACGGGATCCGGAGCTTTTGCTATGGTGCGAGACGGACGCCGACGTCATAGCCGACGCGGTGGCCGATTCCGTGGCGTCGTACGACGGCGGCGGCGTCTTCTACGACCCGTCGCCGTCGTCGTCATCTTCGTCTTCCCCGCCACTTTCGCGTCCGCCATCGCTGGTCGTCATCGACTCCATCCAGACAATGATGTGCCTCGCCGCCGGTTCTTCATCCGTGGGCGGGATAACGCAGGTGCGTAATATCAGCTATAAATTTTCGTCAAGTACCAGTAATACCCCAAAGAACATTCTTCTACTCAGTCAATCCCTCCGCGAGTAGGTGAGGGAATGCGTGACGCTGTTCCTGCGCCTCGCCAAGTCCACGGGCGTGCCAGTCATGCTCGTCGGACATGTAACGAAGAACGGCGACGTTGCCGGACCGCGAACCGTCGAGCACATGGTCGACTGCGTGCTATACTTGGAAGGCGGCGCGCTTCTGGGATCGGGCAGTGGCGGTGGTGGCGGCACGGAGGGCGGGAGTGGCGGTGGCGTGTCGTCCCTGAGGGTCCTGCGCGCCGCGAAGAACCGATTCGGCTCATCCGAGGAGGTGGGAGTGTATGAGATGTCCCGTGATAGCGGACGTCTCGTGCCGATATCGGACCCGTCGTCGTTCTTCCTGTCCAATCGACGGGACAACGTCGACGCCGAGGGATGCGCGATATCGGTAGCGTTGGAGGGGATACGATCCATGACCGTGGAGGTGCAGGCGCTGGTGCCATGGAGCGCCGATGATCGAGGCGCGGGACGGCGCATCGTTGACGGCATTTCGTACTCGCGCCTACTCCTGATCTTGGCCGTTCTACAGAAGAGGTACGGCATTTCCTTCCACAGGCGCGACGTTTACGTCAATGTTGTCGGGGGGATGCACCTCGGCAGTGGTAGGGGAGGTAAGGGTAGTAGTGGCGGCGGGGGCGGGTCCGACTTGGCCGTTGCCATATCCGTGGTGAGTAGCCTGTTGGGAATCAGCGTCAGGTCCGACACCGCATTCGTCGGCGAGGTCGGTTTGTTGGGGGAGCTCAGGCCGGTACATTCGTTGGAGAAACGGATAAGTGAGGCCCGGAGGATGGGATTCTCGAGGATAGTCACTCCTTCATCACCCACTGACCGGGGTGGGGGGAGAAAACGGGGTAAGGATGCGTCAGGACCAAGGGAAGTTTCGGCGGGCGGGATAACGCAGCTCATGTGCGAGAACGTGCTGGATGCGATCAACTGCGGATTGGTAACTCAGCTGCCGACGAAGCGAACCGGGAACGGTCCTGCACTGATCAAGCCCAAACAAACCATTTCGTCATGGAATCGTGGCAGCAGCAAAAATGGAACCGAGCTCAACGTTATTGTGGACGATGATATTGATGATATCTTTCTTGGGTAAAGGGCCGACATTTCATTTGCCATTGATTCTATATTTGAATAAAAATAACATAAAGCAATAATTTGAGTAACAAAAACAGTGAATCTGCAAATGTCTAATCAGGGGATGAGTACAAGTAGAGTCCTTCAAATGAGGCCAGTGAAACAAAAATATTATTGTGAGCAAAGATTCATATCATTCTATTCTCTGATAAATCGATTATTTTGTCAATCGCTGCAGTGTTGCTTGCAGCCAACAGCCTCAAGCATTACTATCGTGGCTTCTTCCGTTTTGCAAACATTGGATGCACTTTTCTCGGTCCCGCTATGTACCTTGCACCCGTCCCACCTGACAGCTGTGCAAGAGTACTCCCCGCCGTCCTTTTGATGCCCAAATCTGCCAATCTTGCTCCATCTGGATTGTTTTTCCTGATGGCCGTGTCCTCAGCACGCTGATCCTTCTCCAACGCCGTATCACTGGTCAGTACCGTCCGTAGTAACTTACGGTCGTCATCCGGATTTTTGTATGCGTAGCCGTGTTCCAATGCTTCCAAATCTGCCCGCTCAGATAGCGTTGTGACAATTTTGAATGTATATCCCTGATCAATTAAATATTGTTGACGTTTCGTCGAGTAGAACATCTCCTGCGTGTCCGTGCTAACGAGGGTGTAGAAGAAGGCGTTGAATGATGAGCGGTTGGATCCATCCGTTTGCGTGTAAGACTTAGGCCGAAGGATGCGGCCGAGACGCTGAGCTTCTTGTCGTCGAGATCCGAAATGAGAAGAAACCTGTATGATGACATTCGCCTCGGGAAGATCTATTGACGTGTCCCCAACCTTACTAATGCAAATTGTTCGCAATGCACTTTGTTTTTTGTTGACAAAAGAGACAGGGAACGATGATCGGTTGATGTAACGGCTGATCTCGGCGGCAAAATTTTGTAAGAGTTCTCCATCATACTCACTCGCTGGTCCTGAATGTTCCCAGAATGGCCTGCCTTTCTCTTTCGCTGGTCTCTCCGTAAATCATCGGACGTTTTAGCATCGCTGCGTACAACTTCAAACTGTACACTAGATCGCTGAACACAATGATTTTATCCCCCCGATCTTCATGAAATCGAACGAGGAACTCAGCCGCCCGCAATTTAGATGGGTTCATGACGTACAAAAGCTGCTTCAACCGACCGTTGTCTGCGGAGAGATACTCTCTCATGACTAATGGAGAAGTTTAAAGGTGACGGAACCCGAGAAAGGCACGTGAGCTCTCGTGTATTGGGACGTAAGAAGGATGAACACACCCTATGTCATACGCCACTCACAGGGACCCGTCATGGGACACCACACCTCAACACACTGCACGTTTGCCAGGTATCCTTGCGTCGTCAGATCCATCCAATTGGCTTCGTACAACTTTGGACCGATGAGCTGTGCGCCGAAAACCAAACAACGGCGATGAAAGACGAATTACTCCGTGATTAGATCGAGATACAACACAAGTGTAACAAAACAAAACTAAAGAGAATTCTGAGACTCACGAAATTAAGGTCCGATATCAAATCATCCTCCCGCACGAGTGTGGCCGTCAATCCGAGTCGGCAATGCGCTTTCACGGAGCCGATGACCCTGCGGAACATCTTTGCGGGTACGACGTGCACCTCGTCCATCAGCAGCAATCCCCACTCCCTCCCCCGTATGGCCCTCATGACCTCGGCCGACTTGTCACTGCGCTGTCCACCGTACGATATCATCGTGTAGGTCGTGATGAGTACGCAACCACCCGTGGGATGTATGTCGTCCTTGATATCGGACGTGAAGACGGATATGTGATCGTCGGGTATGTTCGTCCACAGTTTGAATTGGTACTTCCATTGCAGCACCGACACGGCATTGGTGCAAAGGCAGACGACTGATTTCTTGATGGTCTGTGCGGCGGTGACCCCCGTGAGGGTCTTCCCGGCGCCACAGGGCAGGACGATGATCCCTGATCGCGCACGTCCGTTCCCGAACATCTTTGTCCAACGTTCATCGATCGGAGTGACGTGAGACGAAATGTCAACGGACACGTGTTTGACAATCAGCACAGACGAACGCAACAAATACAGTGACCCAATAATATGATCATCATCGTCAGTTTCTATAATGTCGACACTCACCTTACTCAATGATCGCTCCTGATACCGTCGAATCCTAGTATGAGGCTTCAAATCCATGGGCACGTCGGGATTAAACTTATCGTTCCTGAAGTCGTACTCTTCCATGAGCGGATAATCCAGGCTGAGTTCATTCGAGATAAACGAAACAGGGCGAACGAGGACGATTACGAGGTAAGGTTGGAAAGATGGAGGAGGTGGATGACAAATCGACACATTGGGCGTGATGGAAAAATACGCCGATGTATCCACCCACGTGTCATGCACGATTACCTATACCTATCATTCTCGTCAGCACACGATGAGAAAAAAGAAGGCAGCGGTAGTCACGACTTACTCGATGGCGCGACGCTTCACAATCTCCACGTCCTCCGACTTGATCTGGAATGACACCGTGGTCTTCGGCTCCCTCGTCTTCCTCCCCTTCTTGGCCGAGGGTCGACCGTCCCCGTCGTCGCCATCGTCGACGTCGCAATCGTCGTCGTCGTCTTCGTCGTCCTCATCCCCGTCCATCTCTTTCAAAATACGCAGGTTCTCCTCCATTTCCTCCGCTTTCGTGTGTACCGCGAACCCGTCGGCGTCCTTGCCCCCGTCGTCCCCCTTCTGCCGCCGACCGTCCGCCGTCCCCCCGGCGTCGCCCCCGCCGCCTGTCCCTGTCCCGGTCCCGCCGTCCCCGGCGCCGCGGTCCTCCGCGATCCTCGCCTGACTGATCATGTCGTCCCTAAGCAGTTCCCTCAGCACGCTCGGATGGTCGCTCTCGACGTGGTACCGATTGTGCTTGAGCACCAGCCTCGCCTTGCCGTACCTTTTCGTGCACTCCCTGACGAACGCCACGACGCTGCTCGGCAGTGCGTTCTTCGAATACCGCTCGAGCACCCTGACTATGCTCTCGGTGTCGATGTTCGTGGCCACGGCGGCGTACAGGCTGTACGGCGTCAGCCTGTACTCGTGGACGTACTCCGGCCTCGTCACCGGCTCGCCTATCGCCACCAGGAAATCGTGGGCCGTGGCGTACAGTGCGTGCGTCGCCTCGAGGTAGATCGTGCCGTCGGGGCACGTCCAGCACGGCCGGCTAAAGTGGTCGCGCTTCAATCGCATGCCGGAGAAGTCCGACCCGAGCGACGACGACGACTGTGCCGGGGGTTGGGTTTGGGTTTGGGGGACGACGGCGACGACGTCGCCGGAGGAGGAGGAGGTGGAGGACCCGGCGGCATCGGCGGACCCCGGGACGGCAGGCCGGACGACGTCGGCGTCCTCCTTGAAAGACGGCTCGCCGACGCCGAATGATTTGAGGAGGGCCTCGCGATCCGCGGCGCGCTGGACGAGCTTCCTCGCGGAGGAGTACTCGTCGACGGATCCCTCTTGATTGGCGTCGTCGTCGTCCATGAGCGATAGATTGGATTTATTGAGTGGTGAGAGCGGGAGGGAAATGGGGGGGGGGTGCGGGGGGGATCCCCCCTGGGCATCTACTCTACTCTACAACATACGATATCGTACGATACACACTCACAATAATTCACCTCGCTTCATCATGGTGTGTCAAACATCTGCTGACCTGATAGGCCAATTGGGATGATTGGAGTGCGTTTAATGTACACATGCATGGGAGGCGGATCCCTTTCTGGGGGTTGATGGAGTAAGGTGAAGCAGCAAATGCCATAGACAAGTTGCTGTTGTTGACCAATTGACCCACCCTCACCTCTATGCACATACGCGCATTTAGCAACACTGCACTTATCATCACAAAGTGATGGGCAACAACCGGAAGTGAAATTACTTCCCAATATGAAGAATGGAATCTGCCCCAGATGAAGAAGTAGACACCCACTTTCCGTCACCAGGTTGACTAAATCACATAACTCACTGTCTAGAAAATCAATAAGTACCGTATAGTCCGACTTAGCCAACATGTAATTTCATTATGGTGACATAGTGTTCCCTTATGAGCATTTTATCCTTCAAAATACGTATTCAGAATAATATTTGTTGGTCGTGCGACTTCATCGTAAGTTCCATCGTGAGTTTGACATCCTCCTCTACAATGGCCATCCCATCATAGGTTTCTTTTCGTGTATTCTTCGTGTGCCAGTTTAAGTTAGTCAATCCCGATCGACAATTTTTGTGTAATGTCATTCGCAACATTTCTCTACCTTTACTCCCCTCCATATGAACTCCCCTCCTTATCATTACTTCCCCTAGAAACCTCCTCGCGCTAATACCTCGAATCCACGCGAACTTTGCCCCTCATCGCGATATCCTTGACGTATGTGGCGATCCAAAAAAGAAGAGAAAATGAATGCAAGCGGATGTGCGTGAGAAAATGATGTCGACGATTCACTTTTTCGACGTGTTGCTTTTTTCCCCCTCCACAACAAAAGAACGAACGCAACGCACATTCTCCGAGGGCTGACCCTTCTAGGCACGATCTTGACGAAGGCACGATGATGGTCCGTGCGATCGTCGTCGGTATCCATGCCGTCGTCGTCGCGTCGTCGCGCCATCCTCGTCCCCTCCCCCGGAGCTACCACGGCGGATACCGTATCCGCGTCGCCCATCTTGATCTTGGAGTGGAACGTTCGACGCTTGGGGAGTTCCTTCGGCGGCTCCTCCCGCGGATGACGATGACGAAGATTGCCGCCGTCGTGGACGTTGCCGCCCGGGACTGCTTCGCACGGCGCAGCCGCCATGGCCGCCATAGCCGCCGCGGAGGTTCGAAAATCCTCCGCCGTCGCCTCCATCCTCTCCTCGGCGATGGCCTCGAGACCCCTCGCCCTCTCCATCAGGCGCTTGTCCGAGAGCTTGTAATTCGATCCTCCCCCCCCGACGCGCACCAGCGTGCCGTCCCTCACGAGAGAGTTCAGCGACCGCCGGAAGGACGACGTGCTCCACGCGGCCTCGACGGCGTCGTCGACGTCTGAGTCGACAACTGCCGCGTTATTAGTATTCCCGGTCCTCGCCTTCGACGACGACGATGCGACGGCGGCGGATGCTCGATCGAGCATCCGACGCCGGATGGATGACGCGGGCGACCCGGTCTGATGATCTTTAAGGTCTTCGAGGGCGGCTAGGATGGCGGACCTGTACGGCATGGCAAGTGGGAGGATGATAGGAATGCACTGAATGAATGAAATATTATATTTATGAAGTCGTCTTTTGGTATCTACCTCTTTCGAGCGTTTTTGACACGATGAGAAGTGTGTAGGCATGTGTATGTATGGTGTGCGTAGCGTAGACACGATGTCCCTACGTCTAGAGGAGTAGAGTACGTACAATAAAATAATATTGTACTACTCGAGGACACGAACTCCATCGAGCGCGCCAAATTTGCAGAACAGTGAAGTGACGCACAGAAGAACGGGATGGAATCATCCTTCTCACAGGAAATCACGAGTTCGATACCTCCACCACTATGGTAACAAAAACACACAGTTAGTGGGATCGACCGAGACGTGCGACTAGATTGATGATGATGATGCAGAATGCAGAATGATGTACCGCATCATGAGAGTGTCCGAGAAGGAGAACGATAGCAGAAACGCCAGCAAGGACGGCGGCAGCAGCAGCGGCAGCATGTCGACCAATCGTCGTCCTCCTCGAAAGGACAAGGACAATGACAAGGACAAGGACGACGAGCAGACCGCCTCCTCGGCCCGCGATGCCGCTCCGTCGGGGGCGGAAGCCGGGAGGAGCGACGATCGCGTGGAGAGGAGCGGCGAGGAGGTCGATGAGACAACCTCCGCCGCTCCTCGGTCTCCTCGCGATGGCGATGACGATGGTGATGGGGACGGGGACGCTCGCCGCATCGACGAGGACGAGGACGAGGACGAGGATGAGGACGAGGACGAGGATGAGGACGATGTCGACGGCGATGAGCGGGCCGCGACCACGGCTACTACGGATGTGGAGGTGGCCGTTCGCGACGACCGGGGGACGCCGACGCCGACTCCGACTTCGACTTCGACGGCCGCGGGTCACCCGACCGGCCCGATCCCGACCTCGATCTCGACCCCGTGGTTCGAGGAGAGGGACGAGCTCTCGCGACTGTACGTCGGCCGCGTGATCGGGAGGGGGGGAGAGATGATACGCGACCTCCAGGCTCGATCGGGGTGTCGCATCGACGTCCATCAGGATGTCGACGAATCGTTGCCGAGGATCATATCCTACCGCGCTCGACGGATGGAGGACGTGGAATTCGCGAGGAGCCTCGTTGCCATGCTTTGCGGCGGGGATCGTCGAAGGCAGGGAGATGGAGGAGGAGATGGAGGAGAACATGACCACGGCGAGAAACGCCACCAACCCCATACGTCGACTACACCATCGACGGCGACGACGATGACGATGCACTCGGGTCTGCCACTGGGTCACGCGGTGTTGAGGCAGGTTTACATCCCCGACTCCGCAGTCGGACGGATAATAGGGAGGAGGGGGGATACGATACGCGAACTGCAGCGCAAGTCGCACGCGCGAATACAGGTAGATCACGCACCCGACAACGATAATGATAGAGATGCATCGCGACAGCGACGGGTCACGATCACGGGCGCCGAGGAGGCGGTGCTCCGCGCCGAAGATATGATCATGCGCCTGTGTTTGTGTTACTCCTCGGCGGGGTCGGTCGGCGGCGGCGGCGGTGGGGGCGGTGGGGGCGGTGGGGAAGGATCGTCAGTCGCGTCACCGGCGGCGGCGAAGGTGGCGGTCCCGCCGGCCGAAGAGGACGGCGAGGATGGCGTCGCGTTGTACGGCGACGGCAACGGCGGCATCGCGGGCGACGAGGCGTCGTCATATTATTACGGGGTCGGACGATTCGAGGCGAGAGGTGCGCCGCGGACGTTTGACGTCCACCCTCCTACCCCGCAGAGGCTGCAGCTGCAGCATCAGCGTCAGTACCTCCCCCATTTCGCTCCCCCACCACTGCCCGTGATAGAGACCGAAATAATATCATGCGAAAGGTCAGACATCGGTTACATCATCGGACGACGAGGCGTCACCATCAATGACCTCCAGCGTCGGTCGTCGTGCGACATACAGATCGATCAGGCAGCCTGCAAGATCCACGTCAAGGGACAAAGACCCGGGATCGAACTTACGAGGAGGATGCTGGACGAGATCGTCGAGAGGGGTCCTGATCACATGTTCGCCGGGGGTACTCGCTTCGATGATACGCGGCAGCGACGAGGACCGCCGTCCCCTCCCGTCGCCGCATCGGAGCAGCAATACCCAAGCTATCTCCAGCCGATGTACCCCCACGATGCGTATGGGTTTATGGTTCACCCTCAGCCCGTGCTGTACCAGCAGGAACAGCAGCAACAACATCCCTACCCGCAGTCGCATGCGGAGCAGATGTGTAGACAGCAGTGGCCGCGCGATCAATACCCGGCTCTGCAAGCATCTCCGTGGTTGGCGGCAACGACGCCGGACGGTAGGCTCTATTACTATAATGTGAAGACGCAGGAAACACGATGGGTCAGCCAAGATGGAATGACAGAATGATGAGAAGAGCCTGCTCGGGTCATTATTTTATTAGTCTCATCTAAGACATGATGATAAACAAAAACAACTTTGCAGTCATCTGTGCCATGGAGACCGAAGTTTTAATCGTGCAGTCGTGTTTTATCACAAGGAGGAATGGGAAGCGACAATGGCTGTGCTAAAGGCATGACGCGTGTCATCGCCTCCATGCATCCTCTTGAACTCATTAGTGCACTTCATTGACATGGTGATTGTGCCAGAGTTAGGTTGTCGTTGGCGTACTTCTTAGGAAGTTTGTAATGAGATTGAAGTTCTCTGTCAAATTTCTTCTGTTGACTATCCAAGTTGGCTCATGATCTTGGCCGAAGCCTGATGGTCTATTACTATAATGTGAAGACGCAGGAAACACAGTTCTCTGTCAAATTTTTCTGTTGACTATCCAAGTTGGCTCATGATCTTGGCCGAAGCCTGATGGCCCCAAAGACGAGAGGAGACTCTCGTCAACAAAATCTCACTATCGTCAACTTCTTTTTTCAGCTTCTGCATTCGGTGTTGTAGAATGGTCTTTTCTTTTGCCATGTACTCGATATCGGAGGATATTCCGTCAAATATTCTCGAGCTAGCAGTAAAATTCATAGTTAGGGAAAACAACACATATGTAATGGTACACGGAATAATATAAGCCGTAACCTATCCTTACCGCAGAGAGGACAAACGACACGATGCGTCGATTTCCAGCTTGAGAGCTCCTATCTTTTGAATGATTTGTTGCACCATTGACTCTTTCATTTCATCCTGCTTATCCAACTCCAGGTCGAGCTTTTCCATCTCAGCCTTGTCAAACTCATATTTCTTCTTTGTCTGTTCGAGCAGTTTACTTACAATTGATTTCTTCCTTTCCAGCAGTAGCAAGTTATTTTCGAGCGATTTAGTTTGATCTATACAATCTATTTTTTCGTGTCGCTTTGCAATCAAGTTCGCCATTTGCAGTTTCACTTCTTTCATCAAAGGGCATACCATCCTGCCACCGACTGTGACACTGTAACTAACATCACGACCTTGTTTCGCAGTCACCTCTACTTTAAATAGACCACCTTGGATCACAAAATTATTTAACTCGTGCTGAATTATGATACGGCCAATGTTATCCTTGGTATTAGGAACTTGCGGCTCCGGTGGCGCGTTGCCGATCAGCGTTTGCTGCTCAAAATTATTCGTTACACGACTCCATTTGACAGACAGATTGCCCGGATCGTATTTTGGCCCATCGAACGAGCCATGGTAAACAACTGTCAACGTCAATGACTTGAGCTTAGTCATTGGGTCGTCTTGTATAAAGAAATAATGATGCCTTGAATGACCATCATGCAACATCTGACATCCTGAATCGTGTAGAATACATTCTTGCATTTGAAATTTGACAAAAGGTATCGGGAAATTATCGACGCCCAAATCATCTTCAATATCAATCAAGCTACAGCTGCCATTGATGACGTATGACTTGTCTTTAATGCGATCCTTTACTTCTTCGTATTCTTCTCTATTAACGATAGAGCTTATTATCTGATTAACTCTTTCTTTTTCACAGGGAAGAGCTTCGTCATATGCTTGTAGATCGCTGTTCTCGCAAAGATTGATCACACTGAATGTTTTCATAGGGACCATCTTCTTCTGTGCCATTTGAGAAACAGTTGACATGCTTGTCAAAATAAAACTAAGGCTATTGACGCTATCAATTATCATATTAGCCACATCTGCATACCAAAAATCTTTATGCGTTTCGAATCATGTCTTTCAATTCTCACAAGCGCTGGCACGCACGCGACTGGCCTTGGAC
>JALLAZ010000807.1:0-11901 GCA_036939755.1 Stephanodiscus triporus | reverse complement strand
ACCCCAGCGGGGTATGAGGGTACGAAAAAAACGATGCCTGTGGACAGGCCCTTAGTGCCATACTACTACGCGGTACAATACCATTATTTTTTTATTATTATTTATTATTTGGTATGTAGAGTAGAAGATAATAATAATGATAGGCAGGTGCATTGACCTCAGTCTGGATGAATCTGTTGGCCATCATACCTGGATACACAAGTTTAACTTAGAAGGGAAGGGGAGGATAATGCCCATCATAAGTGCACACCCTGGTAGATTGAGCCCTGGCAACAAACTTGCAAGTGCAAGGTGCCCGCCAAAAAAGTAAAATATCCCATGGTGCAACGGACAAATCTGGAGCAAAGACAGCAGCACCTGCACCTACCAGTGCAGTCCTTGTGATTGTGAAAGGGGTTAAGAAAGAGAAATCTTTTTGGATATCTTTTTAATATCATGCACATGATTGTGACTCAACAACCCCCTGGCCTGGCATGCTTCTATTTGGTCGAGGTGAAAAAGATTAAAAGTTGTACGATAGGGAGTCTATCATTATTACTATTATGTTGTCCATGTTTTTCTAGAACATGTATGTTATGTTTTTAATCCCATCATTCTAAGACTGGATCTTACTTTATAGAATTACAATATTGAGTGAAAACAATTCTATACTTAGCTCAGAGTTGATCCAAACTTGAATAGATTTTGAGGTACCATATGATTTCTACAGATCAGGGTTTATATCATCGGCACTGTGTGATAATGTCAATGGAGTTACAGACGGCCGAAACGAAAAAGATGCTGGCTCGAATATCAATTTTGGCTTATTCTCCGCCTCCGCCCAGTCATTATCGCTGTCACTCTCAATGTCCAACGCGGCATATGAATTATTTTGGGGTACGTTCGCTTGGTCTGTCATGCTAGATACTCGCAGTTTCCAATCGAGACCAGCTGCTGCTGCGAGACTACTCTGCCCTGGCATGGCTGATGCATCTAACGCATTAGTTGTACGCTGACCTATCTCAATCATTCCCTGGGCTACTCGATTGGTGGCATCATCCACTAACTCCTGGGTAGTTTTGGGTGCAAGAGTTAGCGTGGCTTCAGCGAAGATAGTTGCTGAAGGTCGTTCAAATTTCCCCCACCCTTTTTTCTGTTGCTGCATTCGTACTTTTTTGCTTCGGCGCTGTTCATCTTTTCGTGCTTGCAATGCGAGAGAACGTTCCTCCAACGAAGCATACAGGCGCTGAAATTCATCATTTTCGACGTGACTGACCCGCGGTCGATGGCCCGAAATCTCCCGTGTTGACAGTAACATTTCGGAGCTATTTCGATCATAACAAGTCAACGCTGTATTCTTGGCTTTTCCTTCACCGTTGGTAGAAGTCTCATGTGGATTCTTCGCGTGTGAGCTGCTGTCGGCAAGTAAAGTAGATTTTGTATCGATGACCCCATTGTTTCGTGATATGGTTCCCCCTTTCAGCACCGATACACCGTATGCCGACGACAGTCTGTTCGTCTTGGCCACCTGCTTCTTCTTGGCCGCATTTGCCTTCTTCTTTCCCATGTTTTTTAGCTGAAGTAAAAGTGGCGAGAGAAGGAGTGGGGTTTGTTTTCTGTTTGTGTGTGGAGCACGGACAGGCCAGCAGGCGGATGGGGGGATGGTGGTGGTGGAAAAAAAATCACAGCCTGAACTGCCCCATTGTGTTCCCGTGATATTTGGCCGATATTTCTTCCTCGCTCACAAGTCCACAGGTCATGTTCTGCTCCGAGGGATGAGCTCCACCTCATTCCCCCCGCCTCCGTCGCCTCCCCAAACCGCCGAGGCAACCGCCGACCAAACGGCCACCGACCTCGACCTGCGCGTTCCGTGCTACTGCGAGGAGAACGCGTGGCGTCTGGCGTATCGTCACCTCCGACGCGGGAGGTGGTCATCGGCAGATCGCCGCGATGATAACAATGATGATGGCGACTACGACGAACGCGGGCGGCGCCGCTACCGCTACCACGTCGTGTTCGTCTCGAACGACGCGCGATGCTGCCCGTTCCGCATGCAGCGCGCGGCCCGGTCTGAGGACGGCTACGTCTGCTGGGATTACCACGTCGTCGTGATCAGGGAGGTCGTCGAGGAGGGGACGTCGTCGTCGTTGTCGTCGTCGTCGTCACCCGCGGAATCGACGGCGTCGGCAGGGACGACGGAGGTCCTCGACGTCGACACCCGTCTGAGCTACCCGTGTCCGCTGAAATTATACCTCGAAGGATCATTCCCCCACGCAATGAGGAGCGATGACGGGTGCGATCGCGCGCCCTCCTCGATCATGCCCTATTTTCGGGTGGTGCCCGCCCGTCAGTACTTGAAGTATTTCTACTCAGACAGGATGCATATGTTCAAGAACGGGAGGTGGTCGTCCCCGCCGCCTCACTACGAACCTATCATGAATGGTCTGTCGTTTGCCGAGGATGATCGCCGTGGCGACATAAACAAAGGGTCCAATCTACAGATGTACATTAGCATGTCCGACAATGGATGCGAGTCATCCGCTGAACAAAATAATGTTAGCGACTTTGAAGAGAGGTGGGGGAAGGTTTATTCCCTAGATCAATTCTATGCTAGGTTTCGCTGAGTGATTAATAGATGACAGAATATTTGGTACGTCTCTAACATCATTTATCGATGGTGTCGATTCCAAATCCGCTGACAAACTCCTCATTTTGCATCAGACCCAATAATCAAATCATCATCACGGCGATCAGAGGGTGGTGTCGATGCCGAAGCTCTTGGCGATCCGCTCCATTTCGTAACACACCCTATTCGGGAAGTGATCCGTCCACAGCGTGGGACTTATCTCGATCTCGTTGAAATCGTCGTTCTCCTTCCGCACTGGCGTGTACACGGACCCAGCGTTCGACGCGCCGCACGTGACGAACCCCGCGACGACGTGCCGGCACCCCCCGAGCTGGCCTGTCTTGACCAGGTGGGTTATCCGCCCGGGGGGGTACAGCGCGATCGACCGCGCGAGTCCGCGGCTCAATCGTCGTTCACGTTGCATCGACTCGAACCGGCGGAGCTGGCGGGAGAAGTCGGAGTCGGGCACGCGGTCGGGGGCGTGCAGCATGTCCTCGGTCATCTGCAACGAGAAGTCCGCGTCGCCGATGTCGACATTGTCGCCGCAGACGCCGTGCCAGAAGATGCGCCGGGCGATCTCGTACTTGGATAGCTTCACCCTTGCAATCAGGTGGAGTACTTCGTCGCGGAGACTTGAGCAAAGAGGATGAGGATGAAAAAGTTGTTGCAAGTTTCGGACTTATATGAGCTCTATCAATTAATCCATAGTCTTGGATTGTAACAGACCCAAGCGAGATGACAGGCTTGGGAGCAGATAACAAGCAAGAAAGCATATCTATTCCAAACTCACCGTTCCATGTTATTGACGGATAGGCGAGGGACGATGTCAGAGTTCAAGACAAAGCTATTCACGAATTCGGAACACTGTGTGGCTAGGCGCCAAGTGAGCAGGCCTCCTGGGGGGCTGATTTTTTCATATCGAGTATGGGACAAAATGTAGGTAAACATAGATGAAGTCGAACATGACAAAAATAGAAATGCACCTTACCTGTAACAAATACATCTCAAACTCGAGAACGTGTTCCTAAGCATCAAGGACAAAATGACGCCGATGCCGGCGCCCAAAGAGTGGCCGACGACGCGCAACGTGTAGTCGGGATACTCGGAATTATCTCCCAAGAGCAATTTCTGAAGAACTTTGTGCCTGGAGGAATATGAAGGTTACCCGTGTCAATGATGCAAGATCGGCAAGGACGCTTAAGTGAGGCACATACCTCATCAGATCCTCGTGGAGCCATTGTGCACATTCAAGTACCCCACCGTGACAGTACTGACCTCCGCCCGAGAATCCGTACTTCTCCCCCAACGCGTCGAGTGGACATGGATCGAGGAGCACATCGACGACACAGTCCTCGAGCGTGAGCGATCCCCTTATCGAAAGCACCACGGACCTCCACCTCCGATCGATCACGATGCAGTACGGCGTCTCATAGAACCCACCGGCCTCGAACGACGCGTAAGCGACGTCGGCCCTCTCCAATCCCGCGTGTGCGAGGAGGGTTGCCTCGTGCAGACGAAGGTAGTTGTCGCCGACGATGGCCGTCGTCTCTCGATGATCGATTCCATCAGGGATGCCCCTGCTCCCCTCGAGCGCGGCGTCGTCTCCGTTCCCATAGGCGGCGCGTGATGAACCCGACCTCGTGGTTGCATCGGCGCATTTTATCTTCGATCTCAGCTTCCGGCCGATGAGGCGGAATGTCCCGCTAACAGGATAGTCGAAATAGTACAACATCCACTTTCGGCGTCGAAAACCCCGGAAAATTATAATAATGGAAATTTTGACATTAAGTCCTCCCCTCTCGCCTCACGATGGAGCGAAGCTAATTGGATAAAAAACAGGAAATGAGCTCTCACCGTGTAAATAGCCAACTGGTGCCTGGAAAATCGCGCGCCCTCCTCAATTAGGGCGTAATCATCGGGATTTGACGGCGACAGGACCGCCCTCGAGAAGGATCCGTAGGCCTCGTCGTCTGTCTGAGACGTTGTGGATGACATTGTGGGCTGCTCGATGCCCTCTCTCCCCGACAACGATCTACGAAAAAGGAGGGTGGTACCATCATCCAGAGACGACGAGGACGGCGCGATGCCCCCCCCCCTCGTCGCCGACAGCCGCGCGGATCGGGAGGGGGGACCGCCATTCCTCGACCGCGACCACGACTGCGACAGAGCGTCCCTCCTAGCGATCATCCTCCGCTGCGCCTGCATGTGACGCAGCATGACGAATCCCAATCCTACGTCGCTCGGGACCACGTCCAGTCGTCCCCTACTCCCAACCCCGCTTTGGAGGGGATTGTCGAAGTCGGCGAAGTAATCCGCCAACGCGCGCGCGATGTCGCCGTAAAACTTCTGCCCTTCCGCCCTCTCGGAAGCATGCGAGACTATGCCCCGGCCGCCGAAGACGAAGCACGTGGACACGGCGAGCACCCGACAGCACCCCTCGCACCTGTTCTGCCACATCTCCTCGGCGAGATTGTGGTGGTGAGCGTTGTTAGTGTGAATGCTGCGTATGTCACGGTGATGTTCATCGTCGATATCATAATTGCGCCGGTACGGATCGTCCGAGGGACCATCATCGTTCGAAAGCTGTCCGGTTGGGACCCTCCATAGCGACAATAGCGTCATGAATGCCACCAGGGACTGTATCGCCTGCGATAGCAGGAGTAACGCGAAGGACAACCACCACGACGGTGGGAAACACCCCCCATATCGCGTGCCGACCCCACCGCGCGCTAACGCCGTCCAGAGGCCGTACAGCAGCAACGAGGCGTTAATCCCCGCGAGGCTCGTCATCTTCGTCTCAATCAGCCCGCCGAGCGGCGCGCGATGGCGCAAGCCCGTCGTCGGGGTGCCGAGGGACGACACCTCGAATATCAGGCGATCGTACCGCAGGGCGATAGCGGAGTACAACGCCACGCCGACGAGGTAGGCAAGTAGGAGGCGGGGGAAGGCGAGGTCGCGGTATCCTGAGGTGACGTCATAGCAGGCCTCCGTTCGCATGGACGACGGGACTTGGTCGTGGCCAAGATCATCCTCGCCGTCGTTGTCGAAGTTATCGTCGACGTCGTTGTAGAGAAGCCGCCCCCGCCGCCGTCGTCGTCCCGCGGCGTAGTAGTAGCTGGCAGTTCCTCCCGCCATGCCGTCGACGTCCACGTATCCATCATCCCGACCCTCCTCCACGCCCGAAGACGACGTCGACGACGCCGCCAGGAGGAGGAGGTCGACGACGTAGTACGACGCGAATGGCACAAGGATGAATAGCTGCGCGGCTGAGACGCACCCCCAAGCGAACGACGGAAGCTGAAGGTCGTCACCGGCCAGTAGGGTGCGACGTCCGAAGAGGTATAGGGCCGGCATGTTGTTATATTAGTTAGGTCTCCGCCGCTCAGTCATTGTTGTTGTCTTTGTCGTCGTTGTTGTTGTTGTCGTCGTTGTTGTCGTTGTCATCTTTGTCCTTGTTGTCGTCGTTGTCGTCGTAGTTGCGGTCTCGTTTCGAAGAGAAGGGAGGAGTATGAGTAGGTACGTAGATAAGTAAAAGTAGAGTAGGTAGTAGGTATGTAAGGTAGATTCTAGAGGGACCCCGTCGAAGAAAACACAACATCATAAGTTCACGCAGTGCGCCAACACATAACAACATAAGCGCTTCCCTCAAAATGGCCTTATTGCTCGAGTGCCAGAGCAAAAGGTGCATAATTGCCGTGCTGTCGATTGCGCTAACATTCCTCCAAATGTCAGCGGTAAATGCATTCATTCCCTCGCATCTCAGGCCATCGCAACATCATACTATGGCCGACTCTCTGAAAAAAAAATTCGATGGACTTGCAAGCAGCAACAGTGATGATTCTCATGATCAAACTGGAGCGAATGGCGAAATCGTTGAGGAGATTGATGGCATCTACACAGGAAGTAAAAGAATTATTACCATTCCAGGTATGTTAGAATTATGAAGAATGATGATCTACATAAAATATGTTGCTGTACATGCTCCAAGACTGAACATCCTGGAAATTCCTTCCCGCAACGAAGCAAAAACAATGAAAGCCGGTGGCCTGCGCCTTTATTTAAACCTCTACCTGATGGGGTTGCAGAACACTCCAGAAAAAAAATGCTGGAAAGCATCCCAATCTGACGATTCCGAGGTAAACTTGAGGTACTGTGATCTCTCTGGCTCCATCATCATTCAACTCACCGGTGCCGGCATCACCATTGACCGATTGGGATCATCGCCGTCCATGAAATATCTTATGCACGAGTCCATTATTCTGAATGGATTTTTGGATGAGTTACATGCTATTGTGGACGGTGGAGACATTAGTGCGGAAAATCGGCTTCTGACGTTGGTGGATTCAGACGCCCTTGAAAAGGCAAGAGGTGCAATCTCATTCTCATAAGCTGAATGGATGCGGCTGCTGCATCCACACTTCAAATCGACTTCCTAAGTTGAATTTAAACTAATAAATAGATTAACCATGTTCTCACGCGTACGCTATGCTGCCGGTCACAAGAATAAGTGATACATGTGCGCTGCAGATGTTAAACGGGTTCCATACCTTTCAGCACACTACTTCTATTGCCGTCACCGTTCGAAATCGAAATGTAGCTCCTCTATACGAGTCAAGACTAATGCGGCTCAACAATGCCCACACATTTGTGTTCCCTTAAGAACTCTTTGTGAGCCGGGTGCTCCACTGGGAATAGCATCATCGTTACCAGAAAATTTGGGACCACCAAATGCTTGTCTCGCAGCACCTGTGCCAAACTAACTGCTGGATGCACCTCCACGACTGGACAAGGCTCTGGCTTAGCCCATAGACTACCATGTTTCTTCACCCATGCCTTCCGTTGGTGATGTAAATGCTTCCGTTCCATGCAGCGAGCAACGGTTGCCATTTCGGGGCCCTCATCTCCCTTTAATGCCCTTGATGATTCATAAAAGCGCATGGCTGCGCCTTGGTCAACGAGGCGCTCAACGCAATCTGGGTGAATTATTCCAGCATCAGAATCTACGCAGTGCACTTCAAAGTACACCGCAAGATTGCTACATCGAAACTCGTTATTGTAGTCCCATGGCATATCTGTGTCGGCGCAACCATCTTCCAGCTCTGGAAACATCTGCGCCATCCTCAACGCAATGATCTCATCCTCTCCGAAATGTTCTATAAAATCTGCTTGGCGATGCGATGGATATATGAACAATACAGGCCAAGTCCATCCGCCGGCACCATGCTGCATCTTTGGTAACTGCCCAGTATGCGGATAATGATGATGCCATCGAGCCTCCACTGCATCATTCCCTTCCTCGTCATCCTCGTCATCTTTCACAGTTGCCACCAGTGAAACCCGACCCAATGAAATATTCTCCTCCTTGCAATACCTCCACACATCTTTGATGCGAGAAGTGCGCTCTGCACGTGCACGTTCTCGCTGTTGTCTGTGCAATCGTGCTTTGCGTACTTTATCGCTGAGTATATCGTCAAGCTTGAGTAGTTCCTTATTGTCTTTTTCAATTTTAAGGCCAGATTCAATTGCATTGCCTGCTTCTTCCCAATTTTGAAGCATTTGATGAGCTTTAGCAAGGCGATACCATGCTTTTATATTGCTTGGGTTGAAGTCAACAGCCTTAGATCATGTATGCAAAGTTAGGGCACTGTAAATTGGAAAATGACGGTCGTGAAAAGAAACTCGACTTACTTTCTTCGATTCGTCTCGCACAAAACCCCAGTTCTTAAGAAACATGTGCGCCAATGCACAGTTTGAACATATGACGGAGCGCAGTTCGTCCAATTCCTTCTGAGTGAAATATGGGTCTTCGTCGGCAGCGGCAATTTCCTCTGGGGTAGGTACAAATTCATCATCTTTCGGCACGATGCAGTTGGCCCAGTGATAGGCTTCATAGTAGTGGTTAACTGCATCTCGATAGTACTATTTAGGGCAAAAAGCAACGTGAGAGCCGTATCACTCTTTGAAACAACTTGACAGAAAAAATAACATACGCACCGTCATGTTCTTTGCCACGTTCTTTCTCCCCCAGGCAACTGACTCATTGCCCTTCTTCCGAAAATCCAACATATTCTTCCCCGGCGTCTCTCCCTCTTTGTTCAACGATACAAATGCATCTTTTAACCCACTCATCTCCAATTCCTCTGGCGTACTTGCAAAAAGGGGAGGGATGAAGTCATCGTCTAATAATGACTCGAGGTACTTCTCTCGTTCCTCAGGCGATGACCATCCCTTACCCTGATCGATGGCCATTGAGATCGCTTGGGAGAGGAGAGCGTCGGTTTCGTCATAACCGTCGGGGGAGTCGGCAGACTCAGCGTCCCATTTTTCTTTGGTAGACTTCAATTTATCGATGAGCTCGTTTTTGGCGGCGTCGTCGGATGCCATCATTTCCCCCTTGTATTGGTTAAAAAGATTTGGATGCAATCAAGCACAACTGTGTTTCGTCAGGTCTAGAGTATGAGTAGATAGTGCATACCAGGGGGCCGATTGGAGTGATATGATGATGATGATGGGCTGTGTTTTTGCTTTTTCGTTTTGTGCTTTTCGCCTTCGATAGCCCCAAGATGAATGTGCATGTGGTGAAGCTTTGTGTGGTTTTTAGAAGATGTGACAGTAGATACCTCTAAAATAGTTGAATGTTAGATGGTATGGTATTGGCCGCCATCCAACTAGGTAGCTCACAGTGTCGGTGCACAATATCACTCTATGTCTGAGTAAATTGGCCTCGAAGTCTATCAAGAAATCTTTTCGGCGTGCCAACATCAATTTTGAACAGCACACACTCAAGAATTCCCTTGCTCTCAAACGGCAATTCGAGAGTATAGACTTCACAAGGGATAATTGTACGATTGTGAGTCTCGACATCAAGGATATGTATTCTCAATGTCGATTCAAGGTCGTAAAGGCCGCTGTCCGGTATTATTCACGCCAGCTCCCTACTCTTCAACGAGAGCGGATCCGGCAATGCCTGGACATCCTAAAGTTCAGTATGGGGAACACAATCGTCAGCTTTCAAGATAAATATTACGAATATGGGGTCGACCCCGACCCTGATCGCCGTGGTCTCGCCATCGGCGGCTTTGAATCAGCTCTTTTAGCTGATTTGGAGGCATCGTATATCTTCGATAAGCTCCATCATCTCCTCGAGCAACATGTGAAATTTATTGGTACGTATCGCGATGATGAAATCATCGTCTTTCGTGGCAACAAATCCAACGAGTGGCTTAAAAATTGGCTCGTCATATTCCAAGGAGAGGTCAACCGTCTCCTCGGAACGCTTGATATCCAATTTACAATGGAGATATGGCGACCTGATACAGTCTCGGGACCACTCCCAGACTGTTCGGTAATGGTCCCTGGACTCGGAACGTTCGATACCATTTGCATTAATGGTGAACATTTGTTTCCTTATTTGGACGTCAAATTGACGTGGATGGAAGACAACAGTCTGAAGTTCAACGTTTACCAAAAACCAGGCGAATTGGTTAAGTATCTGAATATGGACAGCCACCATCATCGTCATCATAAGTCGGCGGTATTGAAAGGTGTTGAGTTGCGACTAGCTCTCCTCACCACTCGCACCTCACAGAATGAAAATGTTAGCCTTTCTGATTTTTACCATGACAAACATGAGGCCCTCCGGATTGCCGGACACCTCAAAGATGGTCAAATGATGAGAATGCTTGGTGCTGTTCTTGATGATGAATCGAGTTCTGGGCCGAACAGACTCGATAAGAAATCACGTGCGGTTGATCGCCGTGATTCTCTTTTCATCGTCAAGTTTGCCAACCTGGGTAAAAATAAACCCATCAATCACGTGATAAGGCACCTGCGGAATCTATATAAGCTTAAATGGCTCCGTCTGAGGGTCGTTTTCAGCCGACATACTAATCTACAGGAAAAATTATTGGGGGATCTACGTCGGAAGCTTATGCTAGGTGTTGTTGATGCTGACCTCGGCCAGCGCCCATGCAACTGCCCACATAAGTTTAAAATCGACGGACAATGTGCATATAGCAGTGGCAACAGCTTCACTTGCCATACCGCTGGGACTGTGTACAAGATTTCCTGTAAAGTGTAAGACTGCGATTGCTTCTACATTGGAAAAATCACAACGATACATTAAAACGCGCGTGCAGGAGCATATCGGTGAGGTTATGAAGTTATATAATAAAGTTATATTGCTCCCTAACCGCGCTGCGAATTCTACTCCCCCTTCCATCCCCCCTTCTTCAGGTTCATCAGCCCGCTCCTCTACATTGTTGTCTCTCAAGACTCAATCGATCAGCGACAAGAGCTATGAAGATCCTATTCTATCTCAACTATCCCAGGGGATATGCCTCCCAATCAATGCCGCGCTCCCCACCTCGCCAACGGGCATCACCATCAACAGTGTCCCGTCAGATGTTTCAGAAATGGCTTCGCCTGCTGAAATACTCCCAGTTATCGTTCCATTTGTCGAATGAGAATTGCTCTGCTCTTGCCCGGCACCTCTTCGCTCACGTGCAGAATATCCCATTCAACACAAAAACAGAGGTTGCCGAATGGTGTCGAACGAATATTTTGGTCGAAATCCTTTGGCGCTCATCTACCCTGGGTTTTTTTAAAACAGCAGGCCAAAAATCATGTCGATTATGCGCGGACGAGCGCTTAATTATCGGACAGAGTATCACCGGCTTTCTTCGACGACAGCAGAAGATCTTGAACTTGAAGAGTGAAATGTGTGGTGTATGTAGTTGCAGAACAAGGTTCTTATGGTTTGCAAGATCTGTATAGGAAGGGGGGCACTGATGAGGCCGTGTGAAAGCGTGCCAAAAAAAGTTGTGAGGGGTTGAGCACGGAGGGTGGTATTTTTTTAGTGATGTCTTGCCATTGGATGGAGAGTATTATGCTTCCTTGGAAGTTTAATATTGGTGGGAGAGTTAGGGGCTTTTTGGTCAAAATTTTGCATTGGCTGACTCCCGGGAGAAAGCACATGTAAAAATTGCATCCAAGGAGACTAGACCTCTTTTGGCCCATCGCCAGAAAAAATTTACTAGTTAGATAGTCTAACTACTTAACAACTCACTTTTTAAGCCCAACCTATTGGAAATTCATATCTAGAGTGTACTCTAAGTAGGAGTAATATGGTAATTCCTGGGACCCACAAATTTCACCCCCTGGGGAGGAATATGCAGGATCTGGGCTAGTACATACAACCACTCTCTCCTTTGTGTTTCCTGCCAATTGATCTGGAACCCCGCAGTGTTTTTTGTACCGGGGCCCTCGTATGTAGATGCTACATAGAGCCTGGTACT
>JALLAZ010000806.1:0-12038 GCA_036939755.1 Stephanodiscus triporus | reverse complement strand
GTATTTTATATACTTGGACCATCTCATGAAAATTAACACAGCCCTTAATCCAAGCAAAAAACGGCCAAAATACGAATAATTGTGGGACAGAGGGAGTACATCATTAGCATCCTTCCCGTCGGAGGATCCCAGGAAGGCCGGCCCCTTGCCCGGAACGAACGACGCGAATGGGGATGCATTCCGTGACAACCGCCCGCCGCTGCTGTCGCGCCCTCCTCCTCGCGGGACTCTCGCCCTCCTCTCCCCCCCGTCGCGCGCTCGGCCTCGTCCCCGTCGTCGTCCCTCGCCAACTCCCCCATGCGCGCTCCCTCCCGACGACGACTGCCGCCCTCCTCGACGGCCGTTCCCTCGGTCGATCGTCCGCCAGGCCGACGTCGTCGTCGTCGTCTTTCCCTCGCGACCTCGCGCCCGCGAGCCCCCGACCCCGCCTGCGCGTGACGGCGTCGGACGTTGACGACGACGACGACGTCGTCCCGGGGGAATGGGAGTTCGTTACGGACCAGTATTACCGCGAGGACGTTCCGTCAACGCCAAGACGAAGGCGGAAGATACGAAGTATTCTGGTGTGCGGTGACGGTGATCTCAGCCACTGCGCGGGAATCGTCCGCGAGATGAAGATACCGGACGACGACGAATTCCGACTCGTCGCAACCGTCCTCGAGGAGGAGGACGTCCACAATCGAGGTGGGTTGTTTTTGTTTTTGCTGTTGTTGTTGTTGTGCCCGGTCAGATACATCGGAATCGATCTGTACCCATGCTCGGAGGGCCGGCACTTGTTGACAACCCCCCCCCCCCCCCCCCCCCCCCCCCCCACGATTCCGTAGCAGAAAACGCGTCGGACCGTCCACCGTCGCCCGTTTTTCACTTCGCATTTATGCGACCTGAACTCCTCTTTTCCTTTCATTTTCGGGCCGGCGGCGCGCAATCAAGTGTACCAACATTCGAAGGAGAACGCGCACGTCATCTCATCGTCTGGTCACGAGGTCGTATTCGGCGTGGACGCCACCGCGCTGTCGACGTACTTCGGCGGCGGGGGCGTGGACGACGAGGACGAGGACGACGACCACGACGACGACCGCCCTCCGATCGCATCGTCGCGTCGTTCGTCGTTCGATCGCGTGCAGTTCAATTTCCCGCATTGGAAGGGCAAGGCGAACAATCGATACAACCGGTGAGATATAGTATGTTGTCAGACCCCGCCCGCCTTCGTGGCCCTCGGATTTTTGTTCCTTTTTTCCCTTCCTTCCTTTTGCCTCGCGAATGTAAGTAATTCATCCGATTGTGACAAATTTTCGAACCGGCGCGCAGACAACTGTTGGGCGATTTTCTCGCTAGCGCCGCGACCGTGTTATCACCCCGGGGCGAAATCCACGTAGCCCTATGTGACGGACAGGGCGGGTGAGAATAATATGAGAATAATATCATCTTTCGGGAAACACGCCCCGTTTTTGCCCGCCCCGATTTGCCAATCTCTCACCCGGTCGAAATTGTTTTCGCTTGCGCCGCCGCCACACCACACCACACCACACCACAGCTGTTCCGCGACGACGCTTCAGGAATGGAGGGGGAGCTGGACCGCCTCGATGCTCGCGGCCGATGCCGGCCTACTCCTCGCTCGCGTCCTGCCGTACGAGCCGAGGTACAGGCTGAGCTCGCATCGCGGCGTGGACCGACCGTTCAAGCTCGGGGAGATCCCGGCGATGCACGTCTTCGTTAGGCCGGACGGCGTCGTCGCAGCCCCGAGGGACATACAACTCTGCTGCAGGCACGAACTGCACGTCGTCGTCCCGCAGGACGGCGACGACGACCTCGACGCGGCCGCCGCCGACGCGGGCATCGTCCACTCCATCGATAGCATATTGGAGGGCGACGCCGTGCGCGACATCATCCAGGATCGATGCGTGCCCGACGGAGTGAGGGTGGAGGTCCCGGCGAGGCAAATCGTGGAGGTGAACGAGTCACCCCACGGACCGCATCGCGTGGCGGTGTTCCTCGTGGCGTATTGCGGAGAGAGGCATCCCGTGACGCGAGATATGGCGGATCAGTGGAGGGGGATGGCCGAGGAGGAGGTGTCGAGGCACGTCCCGCTCCGTGAAAACAGACGGGGCAGGACGGTGTCCCGCCCGTTCCCTTACCCGGCGTTATATCCCGAGATAAAATACCGTCATGTATGGCTGGATCAGTTGATGTCATCTCTCCCTGAGAGTTCTTGACAGAGCCTCGATGCGCATTTTTCTTTGCTAGCGATGGAAGTATTGAAATTGGCTAATTACATTATCCGTTGCAATTAAAACACTTCTTTGATTTATTTTGTGAAAATCCTTCTATCGATGTATTATTCTACATAATGGTACACGTGAAGGAAGTTCCTCAAAAGGAAATGTGCCAATATACAACATGTGATTCCCTACAGCTTGTCAAGACCATATGTAAAAGTGGTGTTCGTGGTAGTCGAAGGCAGGAATAGTTCCCGAAGAACTTTCGTCAAGATTTCAGCTCCTTGCTGTGGAGCAAATGCTCAGTCATCGTAATCTCGCGTACGACCAACAGGTCGACGAATTTAATAAAATAGGTTCGAAAGAGGTCGTCGGCATGAAGCGTAGGCGGAAGAATACTAGAGCTCCGGTATTGCTTGGGCCCTGCGTTTTTGTGCGTCGTGAAGTCCGAGTAGGAAACGCTTTTCTTGAATTGCTTGTAGGAGTAATTTCCCGCGGATTTAGTTGTCAGCGAATGATCCGTCGGAGGTGGGATGGAACCGAATTCGTCATCCACAATTTTGGGTGGGTTGGAAGATTTGCCCGCGGCGGGAGCAGCAGTAGACGCTACCCCCGAAGATTCCGCTAGCAACTTACCGAGACCGGACGAAGCGATCGGAGAAAATATAGGGGAGTCATCGCCGCAATTGAAACTTGACGGCGATCCAACGGGATGGGTGTGGCTCGTGGACTCGGAACTCGCCGCCCAAGAAATGGGCTCATCATCGTCGTCGGATGCGCAGCTAATCAAAGATGATGATCCGGGACGGACATGCCAGAAACCGACGGGAGACTTGGAAAGGGCGCTCGACGACGCCATGGAGGACGCGTCGCTCGACGATTCCGAAATCGACCTATCGCGGCCAAACAACGAGCCCTCCTTGTCCATACTCTGATCGGCCACCGCGACCAACGCCGCGGCCCACTCTCCCGCGGCGGTGTCTTCGTGACACTCGCTCGCGAAGGATGTCGCGTCGTCGTCTCCATCTGAGCTATTGTCCGAATGTGACGCATGGACCATGCCCGGCGGACATTCGGAATTCATACTCGATTTCGCGGACTCGCAAAAACCCTTGGAGGAGGCGCTGTTGGCCCTGCTGAGTTCGTCGGTGAATACGGAAAACACGGAGGAAGATGCGGATCGAACGACGGGACGTGTCTTCGAGGAGTTGAACCTTGACGAGAGTCGGCTGCGCTGGTCCGTCATGAAGCGGCGGGTGGCAAGTTGTTCCTCCAGTGCCCACGAGGCCGTGGCATGGTGAAACCTCCCATTGTAAACGGCGGACATGGCAAGTTCGGACGCCATGGACGTCAGCATCTCCAACTTCGATGGGACAACACCTTGATATAGTTGGGAGAAAAAGAGTCAGCGATGTGATGGTTTGAGAGGAAATGGGTCATCCCAAACCATATAAACTCACCACCCGGATCATTCCTGCACAAGATCGCACTACAAATGTCATACAACGTCAGACCGGCCCTGATCCCCGCCTTCAAAATCTGGCAGCTGCTCCTGTAATAGTCCAACACGTCGTTCTGCATATTCAAACGTTCCTGCAACATGCGAACGTCGGCCTCGATGTCCAACTTCAGGACATAGTCCCTCGAGGCCCTCGAGAGCGGTTCCTTCATCTGGGGCCAATCGAGCCAGCACCAGTCGAACCAGGCCACGTCGCACTTGCTCCTGAGCGAGTATCCGTGATCAATGGGGATCAGACGAAAGTGATCCGGATCCTCGGGTATTCGCTGACACAGGATGTTGGCGACATTCCGATCGGCGTTCATGATGCGAATATCGAGTATGGCGATCTTGTGGACCTCGTCAACCGATATCTTGGACGGGGATATGTCGTCCATGGTGCATTCGGCGTGAATGTACTCCTGGAAGGACCCGACCTTCTTCATCAGTTCTTGGGAGGGGGGTGTGGAGGGAGAAGTGGAAGTCGTCACCGTCAACGACCCCAAGCTGGGGGAGTGGGTCAGAGAGTGAACCCCGACGCCCGCCCCGCCTTCACTTAGGGTCCAACGGGTGCCTGCGACGTGCAGCGCGGGATGACGCGCCTCGGCAAGGGTCGTCATGGGAACGCCGCTGAACCCGTCGTGATCCAGGAGGAACGCGGCGACCTCACGGAGGCAGAGCTCCCCCGGTCGTATGCCCTGACGCAGACTATCCTCGCCCGCCCCGCCGCTCGTCGCGGAGGAGGACGCGCCGGCGTGGGGAACGTAACCCCTGGGATTGTTCTCCGCGAACGGCTCCTCGTCCGCCGGCTTGAACACCCCCACTCGCTTCTTCCGGGCGTCGCTCAGGAAGTACGACCCGCCGGAGCCGTCGGGGGCCAAAGACGGCTTGAATCCCAGCGCCAGGCCCCTGCGGGCCTGCTGCACGAGCCTTTGCAGGGACTTGGGAGCGAGGTCAAGGGTGGAGGACGAGACACATATGTCGTTCGTTTGGCTTCGCAACGAGGATATGGACGGGCATGCGCTCTTCATGAGCAGCCCCCCGGGGTGTATCCCCCCCGGACTGTTCCCCTTGATTTCCAACAGCAGCGTCTCGCCGTTCCTGTATATCCCCGCGTCCTGGAGCGTGCGATGGTTCGGCAATTCTTTGGCGCTGGACAGGACCGGCCCGAAGTATATGCACTGCGAGCTCGCGGGTATGTGCAGGTGCTTGGTCAGCTGGTCCTTGACGTCCTTGACTGTCGCCCACGGTCGGACGGTGAGCGGGCGCTTCCGACCGTGCGTGTCGTGCACGTCCTTGATGAAGATCCTGAGGTCGATCGACGACGCGTCGCTGGACGCGCGATCGTGATGACTAACGGAGGTGCGATTGTTCTCGCTCATTATTTAGGAGTAGGATGCGAATTTGAGGCTAGCGTGGGGCGTGGCGAACCAATTGATGGGCGAGGGCGGGGGCGGGCGCGAAGGCCCGATAGCGTGACGTCAATCGACAACACGGTGGTGGTGGGTATGTCACAGCCTATCACTTGGTTTGGATCATGAGAGTAATGTACCGGTAGGGTGCAAGCAATTTCGATGCTGCCAGTGCGCAACGGTGGGCCCAAGCAGGAGTGCTCTTGTTGACAGCGGAGTCCTAAAGAGAAGTCTTGGGTGAAGTTTGGATGATTGATTTCTTCTCTTTTGTGCCTGGAGTCACGAGTCTTGGAAAATCCTGATGCTACGTATGTGTAGGTATTGTATTGTACACTGAGTCGTATCTGCGGTTGGGGTCAAAGTGTAAAAAAAGGAGGCCGTGTGTGAGCGATAAAAAGTAGTTGTGAATATTTGTGCTCGCGAAATAATTCGATGGAAATCTTTGGGATGAATCGTCCATTTAGATACTCCTCACGAAGATGGAAAGATCTCCGAAAGAGGCTCGATGAACTTAAACAGGATTCCGAGGCAATATTTGCGGCTTGTGGAATTGCCAGCACAGCACATGCACTGCACACAACTTGCAACATCCCATGTCATGGCAACAACTCACCTTTCCCCTCAAGCCCAAGCCCAAGCCCAAGCTGATGTATCCCAGATGATGTACAGAAATATCAAAAGTTTCCCGTAACAAATAGAAATATTAACTCAAATTAAACGCCGTAGTGCAGAGAAAAAAATAGTACTCCTTGATGTTTTCCTTGGTCTGATTACACACAGCAGATGTCGTTGTAGTCGGACGTTCCTTGAGAAGTTAGTGTGAACATGGAGTCTGTGAGGGATATTTAAGAATGGGAAGGGTTAAATATTGATTAGACGGACGCAAAGAAACTATGGCATAGTATCGGCCAGGGCAGGAGCGACCAATACATACCGCCTCGCGTGGCGATGGTAAGTTCAACTCGAACATCAACGATGAAAGGGAAGCCAAGCAAGGTACAACACGCGGCTATAATGGGGAACCAGGGGGATCAGCAGCAGAGAGATCAATCCGCGGGCGTGGCAGGCGAGTCGAGCATCAAAAAATCGTGTCGGGCTTAGTAGACACGCGCAACACACCGGCCATCTCCGCCACGCCGTTCACACTCCGCCCACGCGGCGACACAACTAACGGTCCAGGCTCTCCGGCCGCCATTGCTGTAGCACCAGCCAAACGATAACTCGATATCAACACGACAATCGACGTTCATCGCAGCCGCCCCCAAGACGGGCAACACCGCGGCTTCGCGCCCATCATCGTCATCATCATCATCGTGGCAACTCACCAACACCAAACTTCTGAGGGCGTGAAAAGGATCCAGAAGCAGGCGGCTTCTCGGTGTCACGGTCAGAGCAGAAGTTCACTCCTCTCTCGAAATACTTTAATCCTACGTAAGTCCCTAGGTAGCTAAACAGAACAAACAGGGCAGCGCGATGCGCGCGCACCAGGTTGGGACGATGGACAGACCCCGACGTAAGCGGAATGAGGGAAGCTCATTCCGTTTGGGTCGACAGCACCATGCTCTCCGCTGCTTGCCGGGTTAGTAGTAGATAAGCAAGCGCAACCCCATCGCCTCGGCAAACAGCCGCGTCTAACGGAAGCGCGAACAGCAGCAGCACAACAGAAAAACAAAGGGACCAAAATATCCCCCGCGTCTAACGGAAGCGCGGACATTACACTCCTTTGCGCAGCGGACGACTGGATCTAAAAAATACAACACCAAAAAACAGTTGCCCGTTCATGGATAACCCTCCCCAAGAGCGCTACCAGCACATACACCTGCCGCGTGGCGAAGTGGTTATTTACGCAACGGCACGCCCCAACGCCCGCATTCTGGTGCGAGACATTCGAAACTTGGGGTACGACGTCTGGGAGCATCACATCGACATCACTGAATTCCAGCAACCCACTCCACCGCAAGGGGTCCTGCTTCACTCGCTCGTCCTCGGTAGGGTCATCATTCTGTTCGCGGAACGCGACGAGGGCACGCCAACAAGCGATTCGTCCAGCAGTGGGGGGTCCTCCGAGTATTACTTCGACTCGGACGCCGTCGATTCCGAAACAGGCCGGTGGGGGCGCCTAGCGCACCGACGTACCGCGAACGACGACCACGACGACGCGAACAATTAGACAAACCGAAACAGCGCAAGGCAAACCAACCACGGGGGACAACAAATGAACTACCTTCGTGGACTGGGGGGGGGTACGGGACTGGGGGGGGGTACGGGCGCGGGCGCGCCCGCTCGGCTCACCGACGACTACAGTCTGGTCGACGGAGGGGGGGGGGTGTCCGTCCACTCGGAACTCAATTTCCTGGCCGGCACACCACGCGGTGGATTCGACGGGGGGCAAGCCGTACAGGGAGGGGAACAAGGGCAACGAGGGGGGGGAACACCCACCACCCAAGGGGGATTCGGTCAGGGGGGAATCCCAACCGA
This sequence comes from Stephanodiscus triporus, assembly GCA_036939755.1. Lineage (NCBI taxonomy): Eukaryota > Bacillariophyta > Thalassiosirophyceae > Thalassiosirales > Thalassiosiraceae > Stephanodiscus > Stephanodiscus triporus. The sequence goes on along the minus strand of JALLAZ010000806.1, from coordinate 4,434 downwards.
GATCCATAATGATGGCGCTATCGACGATGTCGGCAGCCAAGTCACGGGCCCCCATGGCCATGATGAGCGAGTACGTCTCCCTTAGGGGCTACCGCATCAGGCTGACGGACATCCTCGATGGGGCCAACAAACGGATCACCGACCTACCGACGATCCCGGAGTTTGTGGCGAACGGGCGCCCCTATATCTGTTGGTCGCATATCCTCGGCCGGTGCACCTTCGCAAATTGCCAGTTCAAGAATGGCCATGTGCCCCGGAACGCCATCCCGGACACGTTCGCCGAGGAGGTGGTCAGTATGCTCACCCCAGGGGTAACTGCTGTTGTGGCGAGGGCCAGGGAACAAGGGGGGGGAAATCCGGAAAAGCGCCTGCGCACGGAGGGACAACAAGCCTGACACGCGCTTACGAGGGAGAAAAAGAAACAAAAACTGGGACAGGGGACAATAGGGGCCATGCGAAGGCTTCGCATCCTTACGGAGGGACATGAAATGGGGGGAAAGGGAGACAAACACAGCCAAGGCATGACAGGGGGCAACAAAACACTCACCACATCACCGGACACCGCACAAGCGAGGACAATTCTACGCGGTAAGGATGGCGAGCGTACCAAACAGATAAACTTAAATGCGCCCATCAATTATTTAGATTCGAAACCAATCAGGGTACCAAACAAAATCCTGGAGGGCCATGTACCCTCGGCAACCCCGTCTAACCAACCGCATACACAGCAGGCAACGGGAATGGTAACGGCAACAAAGGAAAAGGGCGACGGAAGAGTCCTACCAAGGGAGTTGCTCGACAACGGACAAGGTAAGTGCGACGAGACAACGGCAACGGCGGACGGAGACAGTGACACGGACACCATGGTGGAGAGCAATATCCACGTAGGAAAACAACAACCGGCGCAAAAAGGGGGGGGGTTGCTAGACCCCCCCATCATCACTACAACGGGCGAAATTGCAACCGGAGCCACCACGAAATTACTACGGAAACAAAACAAACTCCTCCGCAATGAAACCTTGCGGGGGCAACCCATCAAAGGACAATGGACACAACACGAAGGGAAGGAGTCCCTCGAACCAACCCACTGGGAACAACGAACAAAAACAGCTGAGGACAAGGAAATGGCACCACAGGGACTCGCGCAAAAGCACGAGGCAGCTGATCTACTCGCAGACTGGGAGAAGTTTGGGTGCCCAACTCAAACGGGTCGCAACTGGACATTGGACGAGATCCAAGCAGCGATCGATCGGGGACCTCACAAATCCGCCCTGGAACCAGATGCTATAAAACACTTCGCGGAGGAAGTCGCTAACAAGGTCGCGAACGGTCAAGCGCGCGTGGTGCTATGGGACGATATCAAGCATAACCACCCGAGCCAACTCAAGGTGTCTCCGGTGGCTGCAATCCCCCACAAATCGAGGGCGTATCGGTCAATCTTGGATCTGTCATTCTCACTTCGGTTGGAGGATGGCGGCGTGATCGAATCCGTAAACGATACAACGCAGAAGCTTGCACCAAGGGGGGCAATCGACCAGCTGGGACACTCGCTCAAGCGCATTATACACGCATTCGCCGAAACTGATGACGATGCGGTAATCCTTATGGCAAAATGGGACATACAAGATGGTTTCTGGCGGCTGAACTGTCGTGCGGGGGAGGAATGGAATTTTTGCTATGTGTGGCCGCAAGCGCCTGGCGAACCCCGCCGGCTGGTGGTCCCTACTTCACTCCAGATGGGATGGGTGGAATCCCCCCCCTACTTTTGCGCCGCTTCGGAAACCGCAAGGGACGTGGCAGTGGAATATATTGAAACAAAAATAGGGTCCCTCCCACACCACAAATTTGAACACTGGGCAGGGGCCGCGAACACCAATGTTAACAGTGCACAGAAGGCCGACGCCCTACGATACATTCTCGAGGTGTACGTCGACGATTTCATATCGTGCATCATCCCTACGTCAAAGGAGCAGGTGGAACACGTTGCAAGGGGAATAATGCACGGAATTCACGACGTGTTCCCACCCAATGAGGACGCGACAAAGGATCCAATATCGGACAAGAAACTACGGAAAGGGGACGGCACGTTCGAAACAACGAAATGCCTCCTGGGATTCGATTTTGATGGCGTTAACAAGACAATATGGCTTGAAGAAGCAAAACGAGCCGCGCTCCTCACAATACTCCACCAATGGATACGAGGCGCAACCAGGGCGAGGCGGGGCATCCCGTTCGCTGAGTTCGAATCGGTAACGGCGAAACTGCGGCATGCCTTCATAGCACTACGGGAAGGACGCGGACTCCTGAGCCCGTGCAATTGGGTCATACAGCGACGCCCAAAGGTGGTTTATCTCCATCGGAACGGAGCCCTGCTGGAAGCAATGAGGGATATCCGCACGATATTACGGACTTCGACGGCTCACCCAACGGAATGCAAGGACCTGGTGGCTGCGTGGCCGGACTACATTGGGATCGTCGACGCCTCCAGCCACGGCGTCGGAGGGGTAGTCCTCGGGGAACGTTCGGGCTTACCGCCCACCGTTTTCCGACTACAATGGCCACGGGAAATCTCCAACGCGCTCGTCTCTTTCGACAACCCAAAAGGATCACTCACAAACTCCGACTTAGAGATGGCCGGTATGCTACTCCTCTGGCTCTGCCTGGAAGGAGTCGCTCCCAACTTAGCCCACAAACATGTTGCGCTGCTAAGCGACAACTCCCCATCGGTCAGTTGGGCTACCAAAATGGCGTCCAAAAAATCACGGGTGGCGGCTCAACTCGTTCGCGCGTTGGCGCTGCGCCTCAACATCACCCGCTCGTGTCCTATCACACCAATACACATCCCGGGAATCGAGAATGCGCTCACGGACATCCCTTCACGGTCGTTCGGCAGCGTCCCAGAGTGGCATTGCAAATCACATACTGACTTACTCACCCTTTTTAACTCCAAATTCCCGCTCCCGCATCAGGCCTCGTGGACAGTCTTCCAATTCGATTCAGGAGTGATTACGCGCGTGATTTCCGCATTGCAGATGAAGGGTATCACGCTGGGCGAGTGGCAGCGACTACCAACAATCGGAAGACACATTGGGCAAATTGGACCAACTATGTCCGACCTTTGGGATTGGACCCTTACGTACAGGGGGTGCAGTACACGACCAAAGTGCGTGTCCTCACAGGGTTCGCCGCTAGAGTCCGACAAGGACTCTTCGGCAGGGGAAAGCGCGTCGCGGCTGGAACAGTCATTGGCGCTATCACGGCCGTTGGACAGGAGATCGCGCTGGCCTGTGGTACCAACCCAACAAAAATGACAGGCAGCGAACGCCTATTACCGCGACTATCCCAAATCCTCGACGGATGGCGAAAAGAGGACCCGCCAACAACAAAACAACTGCCAGTCGAAGCAGACGTCCCCGAACTCCTCGCAGAGAACGGCCGTGATGGAAATGCAACAGAATTGGAACGGGCAATCGGAGACCTAACGCTAATTGCATTCTATTATCTCCTCCGGATCGGAGAATACACAATAAAGGGCACACGGAACGAGACAAAGCGGACCGTGCAATTCAAATTTGAAGATATCACGTTCTTCAAAAAGAACGCATCCGGACAACTCAGATGCCTCTCGCGGACCGCAACCTCAAGCCTAATCGCGTCGGCGGACGGAGCAACAATGAAACTAGACAACCAAAAGAATGGCTGGAAAGGTGTTTGTGTATACCAGGAGGCGAACGGGGAAGACTACCTCTGCCCGGTCAGAGCGCTGGGGCGACGTTTCCTTCATATCAGAAAACACAACGGCTCGGCCAAATGCTTCCTTTCGTCCTACTGGGTGAACGGGTCACGGGCAGACGTAAAAGCGGAGGACATCAGTCGGGCACTCAAAGCTGCGGCGACGGAACTCCTCTACCCCACAACCAAAGGGATTCCAATCGCACGGATCAACACACACTCCCTACGCAGTGGAGGAGCTAATGCTTTGGCACTCGCAGGGTACTCGGACACACAAATACAAAAGATGGGCCGGTGGCGGGGAGCCACATTCAAAGAATATATCAGGGAGGAGCTGGCTTGCTACGCACGCAACATGTCCAGAGACATGAAACGCAAATTCAATTTCGTCAACATCGCGGGGAATGCGTTCACAGACATCCCCGACGAAACTCTCCACATCATTGAAAACGACTAGGGGACCACCACTACGCCATGGGGGGACAATACACTAGGACGCACCGTCTTTCAAAATAATTGGTAATGACACCACAACAATGGCTGAGAATCAACAATTTTGTTTGCGGACAACACACAGCGAGGATATCACATTCGGCGCTATAATTACGTACTTATCTGGGGGGTACTAGATGGGGGAGGTTCTTTACGATGAGTGTGTCGGGTGGCGGGCGCCCCGGTGATGCCCCGGACCGCCCGCCCCCG
>JALLAZ010000805.1:0-11933 GCA_036939755.1 Stephanodiscus triporus | reverse complement strand
CAAAAGTCTGTGTTTCCAGTACCTTTCACAGCGGAATTCCACTAGCTTTCACAGCAGAATTCAACATGTTTGCAACAGCCTCTCACCCTAGATATTGCAAAATTCTAAGAAAAACTTAGAATGCCCGCCTATTTTGGCACGCAAATTTGGAATTTTGAGGACTGGCTCTATCTCAGGTGAGAGGCTTTGCAATCATATTAAATTCCGCTGTGAAACTAATCTAATTCCGCTGTGAAAGCTGCTGGAACAAACACAGAATTTTGAAAGCCTCTTGGCGCAAGAGTATTCAAGATTCCAAGTTTTTCACAGATTTTTGAGGCCTCTCAATATTCTATGGTACACTACACAACCCACAACCACAAACCACAACCAACAATGACAAAGCCATGCCCAGTCATCGGAGAGGATGATTATGATGCAAGAGGAGGAACGACGAGATGATGACGATGTCGTCATCAACATTGCCGGGAAGATGGCGAGGCTGTTGATCGGCGGCGGCCTCGACAGCGGGGTGATATCGGTGGCGATGCACAGGAGCGTGATTGCGAGTTGTGGGAGGGAGGGAGGCGCAAGGCTGTGGATGGTCGTGCGTCATCGTGGTCAACGTCGGGACGACAACGTTGGGGTGGACGACGTCGTCGCGTCTTGGTCCAAGTCTTGAACGCCCGTCGTCATCGTTTCTACAGTCGTTGCCATTGCTGCCGTCCACTCGTGATAGTGGCAACAATGGTAGCGGCAATGATGGCGACGGTGATGGTGGCAACAATCAATTGGCACACAGATTGGAGAAAGGATGGTGATGGCGATGAGGACGGTGATGGCATGTCGTTGCCGTTGCTGCTGTCTGCTCATGACGACAATGACGGTGGCAGCAATGCAACAATCAAATCAACGAAGGTATCAGTGATGACTGCGGCGACGGTGATGGTGATAGTTGATAGTGGCGATGACGACGACGACAATGAGGACAACGGTGACAATGGCAACAATGGCGACGACGATGATGATGGTGATGACAATGGCAACAATCAAATATTATACGGAAGAGGAGAAGGGATGATGATGGCGATGGAGATAGAGACGGAGACGGAGACAGCGGCGTGTTGACGCTGATAGCGGTAACAATGAGTTGGCTTCACCGCTTGCAAGTCGTGAAGCGCCCTATGGTACAAGCTCCTACGTAGCCAGTTAGGTAGATATTCATTCCAAAAAAACTTGGAATTTTGCCATGCGTATGTAGAGAGAATATCTAGGTACCATACCTAAGGAAGCTATAGTACGATATGTACTACATGAGTATTGTAATATTCCCGGGTGATTGATTTGACTGGAAGAAACCAGAAAAAATATTTTCAGGGGGAAAAAAGGGCCCTCACCCCCCAATTTTGGCAACGATTCAACTGAAAAGGGGGCGGGGGTTTTGAGCCCCCCAAATGTATTGTACCGCAATCACCAACAGTCGTGAAACGGCGCACACAAAAAATTGCTAAATCAGCACAAGACGGCGCAAGAGAATAACGACATGACAATAGGCAGATCGTCAATTCCTCCACGGGGGAAGGTCGTCACACAAATATCAACAACGACAACGGCGATGACTATTACCATGATGACCATCACAATGACCTCCACATCGATCTTGCCTTGTCGTCTGGCGGGGATGAATCACGTTCTTGCAGCAAGATGCGCTAGAAGGCGCAAGACAGTGCACACTGGTGCAAAAAATTACTAAATCGGCGATAGGTTTCCTCGCGGGGCCAAATTGGTTGGGGGGCGAATCCCTCGCCCCCTTTTTGAAACAATCGTTGATCAAAATTTGGGGGGGGCGCGGCCCCCTTTCCCCCCTGAAAATATTTTTTCTTGTTTCTTCCTGGGAATCTACCTGACACAATAATTGGAGCGTTCCCAAAACTAAAAAAAACACTTAATTTTGTGTTTGTGCGTGCGTGCGGTCCCAAAATAAACTACCATATGTCCTTTCTGCACAAAAGGACTAGTGACTGAAAAAATCCGGAGCCACCCTCCTCCACTTCCTCCCAACTCAAGCTCTGCTGACCCTGCTGCCCCTTCCCCCCCCTTTTGCAATGCGTCAGTTGGATAGCGTCATCCTTCTTTGCCTTGCCCACCATCGCTTGAGAAAAAAGAGGGCCCCCTACAAGCACTCCCACTACCGGAAGGACTTCTTCAAGAGTCTCTCAATTGAGGAGCACCGACAATGCATCTGGGATGATTGTTGAGTTCGAGTATGTCAGCTGGGGAAAGAGAGCAGTTCAGCCTGTGGATTGCCTTTGGCTTGTTTTAGTTTGGATGTGCACCAGGGGCTTGCTTAATGCTTTGCAACTTGTTTTCAGACTTATCTATTCCAACCTCTCTGTTTATCTGAGATTCGTCATCAGGCTAATGGCAAGAATGACCCACTAGCAAGAGTAGCTATCCCCTCCAGTGAAGATATTGAATAATTCAAAGCGGCATTTGCGGAGCAACACCCCCTTTTGACCAATTGCTAGGCGACAATGGATGGGCTAAAGTTGTATCTCCAGTTGTCCGGAAATTTGGATATTCAGGAGAGATTCTACAATGGGTGGACGCATGACCACTTTGTTACTTCTGTTTTCTGCTTTTGACCCAATGGAACAATTCCAATTGCATTTTTTAACGTCTCCGGATGTGTTCACGACAGTCAGGTTGCCAAGTTTGGTAGGATTTATGACAAATTGGAGGAAGTCTATCGTACGACTGGTGGGATGTGCTGCGTTGACTTGAGATTTGGGAGCGTCAACAGGGAGGACTTGAATAAATCGTGCCAGGACCAGTTGGGTTCCAAAGCACCAATGCGTCAGGAGAGGAAACTTGACCTACAGAAAAAAAGACAGGCAACATCAGCACGACAGACGGCAGAGTGGGGAACGCTCACAATGCAGGCTTCTTTCCCAAGGGGTTAGGATACATTTGTGTATGAAGAGAGAGGAGAGCGGAGGATTGTGTTAAAAATGTTTGACTTGCTGTACAACATGCATGCGAGAATGGTGGGCATTAATCAAATGAGAAATACATACATGAAACAACTTGAACGTGATGTGAATGAAGATGTTTGGTTTTAACCACATCGCAAATAATTTTATTTTAATTTAATTTTATATTGATCAGTCTCTACAAACAAACACTTTCTTTTATATCGATCAAGTTACAAACAAACATTCCAATATTGCCTAAGTTTTGCTTGGGCTAGGTTGTGGGTTGCTGTTTTCCCCTCAATTTTTGTTAAGAATCGACATGAGCATGATATTTATCCTCATCTGCCTTTGCACACGAGCATCCTCGCGTGCAATTGCCACCTCCTCCCGGTGAAGCTCGTACTCCCTCTCCCTCTGCTCATGTTCACTTTTATACTGCCGCTCCCTCTGCTTGTTATCCAGGCAGTTTTGCATCATCATCATGCCCATCATCCTTTCGGACTTTGACTTTGACTTCCAAGGTCCAAGGGATCTGCAATGGTTTCAGTTTCGCAAAGCCCTTGCCCTTCTTTGCTGCCCCCCCCCCCCTTGCACTGGACCATTCCTTGCTGCTATGGCTTCCCTCGATCGAGACCGCTGTAACATCATAGACCTCAAAGAGCTCACGTGGCACAAATCGGCGGTCGCCATTGCATTCGCGCTCTCCAATAATACCACCCAGGTAGTCATCGGTGCGCCAATGCAACCATCGTCGTCGTTGTCGTCATCGGCATTGTCGTCATCGGCATTGTCATCACTCTCATCTTCGTCGACATCATCTTCACCATCGTTGCATGCGTCGTCATCTTCCTCTTCATTTTATTCACCATCCAAGCCTTCTGTAGCCTCTACGATCTTTCTGTAAACACGCTTTGCAAAACGAATGTGAGGAGGACAATTTGGATCACCTGTTTTCATTTTTTTAAACCAGAGTCTGAAACTTGTGCCTAAGTGATTCAGCAGTCCATTGCTTTTGGGGATAGCGTGCGTTGTGCCCGTCCTAAACCCGCTCCCAATCGGGATTACCAATTGGAGCGATCTCCTCAATGACATCAAGCATGCTCTCCATCTCTTGGACGGTAAATTTAAACCCCATCCTTCCCTGCTTGGTGGTGGCCATTGTTTATCAAAGTAGAAGAGCGGCGGCGGAGTAGAAGTAGAAGCGTGGCGGAGTAGTTCGCATGTGTAAAATTTACACTTATAAGTGAGTCACAGTAGTCCGGTCCGAGGGGTCCATTCGACACATACTCTTATGTGTCGAGTTGAGACATAGAGTAAGTATCGAGCTTAGTGATCTAGGTTGTGAGATTTAAGTGTAGAGAGTAGACTCTTAATTTAATTTTGGGAACGCTCTGCAAAAACATGAAAGTCTCACATTATGTACGCACATGCCATAAAAACTCCCAGTTGGTTGGCTTTGTAGGCGTCCTTCGCTGTGCGCAAGTGGGTGTTTCATGGTGCGCCTAACTTTTGATGTTGAACATCCCAACTTAAGCTTAACGGGATGATAAGTGCGGTCATTCCATCACGTCGGAGTAGTTTTCTCACAAAGTTATTCACGTCATATATCATTCCCATGGACAATCAAGACCGCATTTAAATAGCTTTATTTGGTTTACTATTTTCGTTTCGTGTACTTTATCTGCCCACTCACTCGAGGAGTCTCGCACACTTGTCGAGCTTGACAATGTTTCATATTCGTGTCATTGTTTCATGCTGCGGTGTAAAATAATGTTAGGATACACCCCAAAACGCCGTCCGTCACTACAATCGCGAGGGGGGGGTCACCAACCCAAACGCGATGTACACCCCCTCCCCCCTCGTTCATCCCAATACATCCAGCAACTCCTCCTCCTGCTCCACCCTAAGGAACGTCCTCACGCCGAATGGGAGGGCCCATCCCCTCTCGACGGAGAATTCGAACGCGTCCGTCAGATCGATGTCGTATATGTCGCACAATCCCACGAGGTCCTCCTCCGAGTACCGCCCGTGCAACGCCGCCACGTCGAGGGTGTGTATTGCCTCGAGTATCGCGTATGCCTGCTCTCCAGTGACCATATCCCCGAGCCTGCAGTTCGGATCGATGGGCACCGGCGCGCCCCAGCTCGCGACGACGTCCGCCAGGTACGATATCGGCACGGAGTAATCGAGGGATATCTCGCGCAACGTCGAGTCGCCGAGGTAGCCCTCCTCCCGTAGCGACGGAGGAGGAGGGGGGGGGACGATTATTGGCGCGGGAGGGTCGTACGCTTGCTCCGGGTTGTAATTCCGCGCCATCGGATCGACGGGCATGCCACCCTCGCCACTAGTTCCCCCGACGTCGTTGCGTAGCATCCGACGTCGATCGGCGCGACCGCGCTCCCTCGACATGGTGCCCAGTCCCGCGAATTCCTGCGTCGTGCGCGGCCCTCCTACCCCTCCCATTCCCATCCCTCCTCCTACTCCACCTCCCGCCGCGGGCGGTCGTCGTCGTCGTCGTCGTCCGCCCATGGCCTCGATGAGGTCCTCCTCCTCCCGCGTGTACACGGACGGTCCGGGCCGTCGTGCGTTTCCTCCTCCTCCTCCTCCTCCCATGCCCCCCCCCGGGCGCGGGGGCGGAGGCGTCGGCATCCGTCGTCGACCCCCGCGCCCGGGGGGGGGGGGGGGGGGGGGAGCGAAGGGGTCGTCGAACGCCTCGAGGTCGTCGAGGACGACGTGACGCTCCCGGGGGTCCCTCCCCCCCCTCCCCCCCGCCGGCCCCCGTCGATTATTCCGTCCATCCGCCCCCCCGTCCTCGGCGCCATCCCTCGCCCCCCTCCCACCGTCGAGGCCCGAGGATCGGTTGACGGGCTGGCCGGGCCTCCTCCCCCGGAACTCGGTGTCGTCGCCCGCACTGGTCGTCGTCGTCTCCCGCCGTCGACGCTCCTCCTCATCCCCCGTCGTGCCTCCGCCGCCCGACGACGACGACGACGACGACGAAGTCGTCGTCCCCTCCCCGTCCATAATATTCCTCTCCATCTCGTCGAGTATGTCGTCGGCATTTCTTCCTTCCTCGTCGGGGGGGGGTGTCACGTCCATGGCGTCCACGTCGATCGGGGCCATGAAACGGCCGCCGCCGCCGCCGCCGCCGGCTCCACCTCCACGGAACGGACCTCCGGGGGGGAAGGGACGGGGGGGCAACGGCGGGGGGTGGTAGTATCCGCCGCCGTTATCCCCCATCATCATCATCATCATCCACGTCGCGTCCGCCGGCGGGGGGACGTTGAAGTACGGCGGAAGCGGCGGGAAGGGGGGGAAGGGAGAGTCGAAGTAGTGGTGGGGAGGAGGATGATCCCCCCAGGGGGGGATGTGCGGGGAACCGAAGGAGGAGTAATACCCCGGGCTGAAGAACGCGGCGGTCATCCTCCGCGCGGCAGCAGGTCCCTCCTCGTCGCGAATGCGGACCGGCGGGGGAATGACAACATCATCGAACGTCCCCCGTCGTCGTCCTCGTCCTCCTCGTCCTCCTCGCGTTCGTCGCGTTCGTCGCGGGAGGGCATCCGAGGCCGACGATAGGAAGGCCGACGCCATCGCCGACGGAGGAGGAAACGAGCGGTGCGATGATGAGTAGGAGGAGGAGGAGGACGACGACGACGACGACGGCATCATCAGGGCCAATGCGACGGCGAAAACGAGACGGGGTCCCGGGCACGTCGACGGCATGATTGGATTTGGGGATGTGGGATTTGGGATTTCGGGGGAGAGGGGGGGTCGCGGTCGTCGCAGGTCGCGGTGCAGCGGTGTGCGGTGATGGATGGCTCGTCCTTATTCTCGGTAAGTATCTAAACACTTCCGCTCCTTGTTTGTGTGCGGGGGTACCTTAGGAGTAGATAAACTCCTAATAATAAATTGATTCTGGTCGTTCGTCGGAGATGGCATCATTTTCGAGGAGAGATGATGATGTCTCCAACGTTGATGGATTGGACGCGCCAAAACAAAAAAACGGACAAAAATACAAAAACTCCGCAGAACAATATCGTTGATCGTGGAGTATCTTCTATCTAATGTTCTGCGCGCGGGAACAGCTGCAGAACAACAGATGGGATACCAACATGGGAATCCAATATGAATTTCTTAGTCACATCCTTCTGCACATCGATTTGCACGAGCGCGAGCACTTCCTAATTTCCTTATGAATCTTCGCTTCAGCTTCTCCCTCATTGATCTCGTTGAGCGCGTACTGCGGGGCGTTGTCCGCATTGACGATGAGGGTGATGTGGGCATGGCAATAGGCATGCGATGGTGAGCTTGATGCGCTTATCCTCACACCCACCCCTTCCTGACATGTTAAGGAAGACTTTTGGTCAATACTAGGAGTCAAGGATTTACCATCGAGGGATGAGATATTGCCAATCTAACACTCGTGCAATCATTTTTTCCCTTTCTTCTCGGGTAGTATGGTACGCACCATCTTAAATTTAGGAAAAACTTTGTCCAAAGATAGAGGTGTCATATACTGCTTTACAAGACTGGACACTCGTTGGGGGGGGGTATTAGAATGAGTTATAAAAATTTAACGCCAATTCACTAAGGACTGCTGTTTAAAAAAAAAAAATAGAAAAGGGGGTGATTCACAATAGAGGATAATGTCGTAATGGGGGAACTTTCCTCTCTTCAGCCATGGCCCTTGTCCCTAGATCTAGATACTATGGTACCACAACAGCATTTGTTCCTTTTTAGAGTGTGCCCACTACATTAGCGAGTTTTATCAGCCAATGGCCACTTTCAAAATCTGGGTCAGCAATGATGGTTCTGTATGCCTATTCAATAACCTTTTTTTCTTTTATGTGTTCAACATTGATGTTGATGTTCAAACAGCTTTGGATGGGTATGCAATCTCAATCACCACTGTATTATGATTCTGGAATGGTTTGCGGCCAGCTTTCAAAATCTGGGGTTGATGATATCCATTGCATATAAAATGGGTCAAACACCTCATATGTGGTCAGCATTGATTTACAAAGAAATCTTAGTGGGCATGAAGCCTCAGTCACTGCATTATGGCATATGGTTTGCAGCTCAGCAGTAACACAGGATTTTGGCCAGCTTTGTTCAACATCAAAGTCAACAATTGGCAGTGGGATTGGGTTGATGATGGTTCTGTATGCCTATCCATTGCATATGGAGCATATCAAGTACCTTATGTAGTCACCATTGACATTGATATGCAAACAGCTTCCAGGATCAGGATTTTGGTCAAAATTCGATAGCGAATACCTCTGCAGGGTCTTATGTTTGAATATTGTTAGTGTGAAGAATAATTACATAAATTGCACCGTTTGTTACGATTTTTTATGCCATGCATCAATACCAAGAGAATGATACATCCTCCTAGACAATTTTTTTGGCGATATCCTTAATATCATAACTGACTCGTGCAGTGGTGTCGCGTCTCACCCGTGACCAGGACATCCAAAAGGAAGACTCCAATAAAAACTATTAAAATGCCAGTCAAGATCTGTTGTATTCAACTGACTCGTGCGGCGGCGTCATGTCTCGCTTGTTTTGCTGTCTGGTTTTAGAACGTCTAGCGTCAAATACAAACAGCAACAACACAATGTGGTGATTTATGTTTATCCAGCGTACATGAATGTTTTGCCAGTGATGCATCATAGCCAGAGCATGACATACATTTTGAATGAATGTTATGTGTTGACGAATGCAATGTTATCTTACCATGCCTACTTGTATTTTCGAATTGAGTAACAAAACGAACCATTTCAGCCTCTCAGACAATTCTCACGCCACCACCACAAGATCATCGACCTGTCAACGAATAAGGATTGCGAAGTTGAGGTGGCGAGTAACGTTTCGAAAGCAGTGCGTCAACAATAATAACAAAATCGAGAATGCCATTCAAAAAAACAATTCTGCAATTTGTGGTCATACAAGAAGAACAAAATCCGGTCTTACCTTCAGAATCATGCACACGGTCTCAGTGGCCAGCTTGATCGCGGATGTCGTGACCAACAATGGCTGGATGACGTTCTTCGCGTACATGTCACTGATGCACCCGTCCTTAACGTCGATGCCAGCCCCAACATTGCCCTCCGCGTGGGCCTTCCTCAATTCCGTCACGATCTCGATGGGCTTCAACCCCGCGTTCTCGGCGAGAGTGTACGGGATCACCTCGAGCGCGTCGGCGTACGCGCGGAAGCAGTGAGAGTCCATCCCGGTCGTCTCCATCGACAGTTCCCGAAGGCGCAACGATGCCTCGGTCTCAGCGGCGCCGCCCCCGGCGATGAGGAACCGTTCCTTCACTAGGGACCTGACGACGCACTGGGCGTCGTGGATCGAACGGTTCGCCTCCGCGAGGACGAGGTTGTTCGATCCTCTCAGCAGGACTGTCATGGTCCGACCGGGATTGGCCACCCCAACGAATTTGACGACCTTGTGGCCGGATCCAGGCAGGACGACGTCGCCGACGTGATCGGCGGACCCGAGCTTCTCGGGCGAGAGGGAATCGACGTGCGGGACGGGGGTGCACCCCAGGGTGCGACAAACGAATTCGACGTCGGTTCGCTCTACGTCGGTGACGACGAGTATCCCCATCTTCGCGAGGAAGTGGAGGCTGAGCTCGTTGTAGGCGTCGCGTAGGATGCTCTTCTGTATGAGCACTACGTTCGCCCCGCACTTCTTGATCTTCTTGCACATGTTGAGAATGTACTTCCTCTCGTCGCGCAGTATGCGATCCATGGCGGCGTAGTCGGACACGACAACGCTGTTGTCCATGTCCGTCTTGGGAGCCGAGAGGCAGAATCTGTCCGGGAATGGTGAAAACGCGGGACGTGTGTTAGGGAGGCGGAAAGAGTAGAGAGGGGACATGACAAAAGAGAGGGAGGTGAGGGCGTCCTCCTACGCCCTCCCATCCCCCCCCTTCCAAGCTCCCGCAATCGATTAAAAATCGGAGGCGATCACCCCCCCCTCCCCTCCCCTCACACTCATATCAAATGCTCGCATGCAAACGGCAAGCGCCCCCCAATACTAATAAAATAAAACGGAAGGAACTCACTGTATCAGCGCGATCTTGGCGTTCTCGATCTTTCCCGGCCCCCCCGCGGTCTTGGTGCTGCCCTTGTCGAACACCAACCCCCTGACCAATTCCGTGTCGTCGACCGTCCCCCCCAACTGCTCCACCATCCTGATGTCTCGCAGGTCGACGTTCGTCGCCCCCCCCGGATCCGGACCGAGTATCCCCAAGACCGAGTCGACGGCCAGGGGCGCGAGCAGGTCGCTGTCCTGACTCACGACCTTGGAGCTAAGGCAGGTCCTGACGGCATTTATAAGCGACTCGCGATCGTCCATGTCCACCGGCACCGCCGACCCGGACGAGAGCGCGGAAACGCACGCCTCCGCGGCGTTGTAGAAGCTGGAGGCGATGGCGGCGGGATGTATCCCCTTCGCCAGCAGGCCGGAGCACGCGTCGAGGAGCGCCCCGGCCAAGACCACGACGCTCGTCGTGCCGTCCCCCGCCTCGATGTCCTGACTCACCGAGCACTCCACGAGCATCTTCGCGGCTGGATGCAGGACGTTCATCCTGCTCAGTATCGTCGCGCCGTCGTTCGAGATCAGGACCTCCCCCGACGGCAGCTGCATGAGCTTGTCCATGCCGCGCGGGCCGAGGGAGGTTCGTATTGCGGACGCCACGGCCTTGGCGGCGACGATGTTCGACGTGCGGACGTCGCGTCCCTTGGAACGCTCTTGGAGGGTCTCGCCGTTCGACGGCCGGGAGGGGGGGGGGAGGAGGGTCGCGGCGGAGGCCATTTTCGTTCGTTCTCTTCTCTTCTCTTCTCTTCTCTTCTCTCGAGACAGAAGTTCGAAGTTTACTCTTAAAAAAGATGGGAATGAAGTGGTGGGCGAGGGGGCCCATGCATACCATAGGCCGTCATTGCCTCGTTCGTCTGTCAGAGATGGCGGTATTTATCAGGGGCTCCCAATTGCGAATTACTCTAAAGTAGAGTATGAATTATGTCGGTGATACTAAGGGGGTGGTGCTCTACGTCTACCTGCCATAACTGGATGTACGATACACATCATAGCACGGCAAAGAGAAATCGCTGCCCGCTGCCGCTTCGTCATCGCCAATGACGATTGTGTGTCCGTCTGGGGGATACACGTCTCTCCCGGAATCCCCTTCCCCAAAAAGCCTTATCCTGTACCCCCTGTTCCTATTCAGGTGCCTTGTCCCTGTTGCGCCGCTAGAAATAGACGACAATGTTATAACAGTAAATGGACTCCCCCCCTACCCAAATGCACTCGGCATCATCTTGAATCCACTTGAGGCAAAAGCTTTGTCTTGGTCCCCTTTGAGCGACACGCTCTGCTGCTGCTGTCTCCCTGAGATGTGCGGTGGTGTGGTTAATTTGCCACTGATATTCCCGTCTACGTTCTATGTGGTAGAGGTGGCGGAGTCTCCTATCGGTCTTGCTTAGTGGTATGCGGCACCTTGGGGGCATGAAGGTGTAGTACCCGTTCCCAGAATTTGTTCCGTGTACTAGGCCCTGTCCCTAGTAGGCATTCCTGATCTGGCTTAGAAGGACTCGACAATTGAATACCCGCCCGGAGGGGGTGGTCAAGTCGATAGTCCTCTTCCCCAAGATGGATGAAGGTGTAACTTGGGCCAAAATCCAAGGCGATGAAGTCCGCGATGTCCCGCCGCCACTCAATGTGGAGGTTTCATCTCGGACTGGTTTTCATCCTGTGTGGTACCCTATCCTACGTAACTGTTACAAAAACGATTTTTTGTAGTGTTTACTATCTTTACTAGATAATTTTTCACACTGTATCTTACCTTAGAGATAAACACTAGTGTACGAAAATCGAGAGGATGTTTCACATGTGCTCAGACCCAGGGGGGGAAGCATTTAAAGCCATCAACGATGCAGGAGAAAATATGCATGGGTTGCGTGCTCAGCTCTACAA
>JALLAZ010000804.1:0-11934 GCA_036939755.1 Stephanodiscus triporus | reverse complement strand
CTGCGAACCAAAGCTGAATTCAGCTACTTTGGCTGAATTCAGCTAGGGGTACAGATGCACCGCTGAACAAATGAGAGTGGCCAGATTACGTAGCTAGGAGTAGAAGATACACACTCTAACAACAGATGTCTCGCAAAGACGAAACGATTATAGCGCATACCTTGAATTGCCACGAATTCCTACCTGGGAGTCCGTAATGCGTCCTTTAAACCAAAAGATTGCAGACTTATACGAGGGAGTACGTAGGTAGTACTACGGTCAATCAATTCAAACCAACGACTTTCTTCGCTCCTCCCCCGATACGATCTCTTTAGAGTGTACTACTACGATAGTAGAACCACAACCCTTATTATTTTTCGTTGCACCAGAGAACATCCACATGTCTCTGGAGAGAGAGCACTCCTTGTTGGCGGGCGCCGCAATACAGGACCCGCCCCATCATTACGAACAGCAATACCCATGCGGAGGATATCCCCCGCCACCAGGCATGATGATGTCCATGCAACCGGGGGCGGTGCCACCGGGGATGATGCCACATCCGGCGTACCCGATGCCACAGTACTATAATGTCGGGCGGGGCAATCCTCGGGACGAATCTTGTGAACTCGCGGACATTCAATCTGGCGGCGGAGGGAAGAGCTGTGGAGGAGGCGATTGTTCCATCGCGTCCGACAATTCTACCATGTCGGTAATTTTCAATGAGGCGTGCGAGGTGTTTACCAGATCTGTTCTCCACACGTTTGATCTCATCGGTAGGGGCTCCATCTTCATCATTGACTATGCTGAGAGGGAGTTCTGCGCTCCCGCAATCAAAAAGTTGAATTCTCATGCCGAGTTAATGGAGAATGTTGACAGGCTAAACAAGTTTTTGATCAAGGAGAAGGAGAAGACTAGTTCCCCCAATGTCTCGGACAAGACCAGGGCCTCGTGCAAGTCAGACACCGGCCGTAGTTGTCGTACTGGGTTGATCAGCGCTGATAGCGATAATGTCCAGCAATCAAGTTCCTCGTTCTTCAAGAATCTATTCAGCAAGGATCCGCAGACCAAAAACGCGTTGAGAAAGAAGACGCATGACACGATAACTGTCGATGTTGATAAGGACTCCAAAACAAAACAGAAAAAGCACATGTTCAGTCGGTCGCAAAGCGTCGAGCGATTGAGGAAATTTCTTCCTCTGAAGTCTAGTCAACCCAAGTACGATGCAGTGAAAAACCTCGAGAACTTGAACGAGTCTACCATCAGCCAGCAATCTTGTACTATCGACATCACCGCTTGCGACGCCAACGCCAAGAGCAAACCTGAAGAAAGCGACTCTATTGTTAATGAATCAATCCCGATGTTTTCTGATAATCTGTTCATCATAGATCAATCGATCGAGGCCTCCTCGACACATGACTTTGAAATAATCCATAAAGAGCCCAACATTGATTACGTGAACCTTACAGAAATCAGTTCACCAAGTGAGAAGACACATAAGACTTTATCACGGAAACTCGATTTCAGCGAAGGCGTTCGTGAAGTTTTGAGCCCTGTATCTGTTATTCAATCGTTGGAAACACCTAGTTGTGCATGGTGCGGACTGGGCGGCAGTGACGCGAAGGCTGTCGAGAAACTCAAACTTTGTTCGTCCTGCCAGTCCACATACTACTGCAGCACCGAATGTCAATCGAATGATTGGGTCAATGGTCACGCCACGAAGTGTCAAGTGGCGGCTAATGCGGACTAAGCTCGAAAAAGTGCTACCTCAAGCCAATGCGCGTTGTTGTCTTAGCAGAATTAAGAATTAATGACAGATTGTGGCTATTTTGTGCGTGTGGTACACTATTTTGCGCAACTGCATAATAAGACGATTAATTATTCTTTTCACGGATCTGTGCTTGACGTTCGCCGACTTTGGCCTTTTTAATAGCGATGATCGCAGCATCCTCCGCAAACATACTCATATCTTATTCGCCTAGGCAAATCAGTCATACTTACACAATATCTAGAGTTATGCGACAACAAAGCAGCTTGAGAAGAAGATGATGAAAGAGCTTAGGCTTCTCCTGCGGGACGAAGACGGGGCCGCCATGCCATGGAGGCCGAAGCTGAAGGGGGACTCGTCGACTACGTCTGAGAACGATGGCGTCTTTTTCGTAGGCCGTAGTCGTCGTCCGTCGTCGGCGGTGTGGACATCGGGGAGATCAGACGCAGCGTCGGAGGGGTGGTCGATAGGGACGACGTCGCGGGCGGGATGCCGGGCGGGACAACAGGGGGAGAACAGGACTACCCTCATTTAACGAGATTAAGAATCTCCTCTGAAACTATTATTAAACCCCCCGATGCAAGTACCTTTAGTAAGCCAAACCGTCAGTCCAAAGAAACTCAAACATTCATCACTGCATCGCAGCGACAAGCGCCTGCTGTGCATCTTGTTCCATCATTGAAAATGCCACTTGAATCGAGTTGGAATCAACTGACCTTTGAATCGTGTCAATCACACCCGTTAATCGTGAACATGTGCCCTCGGAGGTAACATCGTTGCCTTCTGATACCAAAAGAAATATCTTGCCAATTATTTGGATCAACTTTCCGTATTCAGCTTTGACGTTGATCATGTTCGATTGTATTAGGTCACACAAGCAATCGTGGCACATCTGAAGTGGGGCCGAACCATTATTAGTGAATTGAAGTCGACTCGGATGTTTCAAGAGGCAAAATAACAATAATAAGATCATACCTTTGCCTCGTCAAAATCTTCTTCAAGAGGGAGCCCACACAAAAATAACTTAATCAATCTGCTCTTGTCGGACAGAGAATCAAATAATGGAGAACCCCTCAGAAGCACAAGTGCAGCAATGCTCGACACTGCATTCTCAACAAGTGCGATGTGCTCGATGTCATCTTTTGGAACTGTCTCTACTTCCTTCGCAATATTGTACACCTTCGTCAAAAAATCCTGTCCCATCGCCTGAGGCAATGATTTCGGGGCGTGTTGCGCAATCTGTGAAAGTCCATACACTGCCACCCGTTTCAACTCGACATAATCGTCATGACTGTTTCTCTCGTCTTCCAGCGCGTCCTTGATTCCCTCTAGTAGCATGGGTCCGTACTTGTTCGCCATCGACGATCCACAATGTTCAACACAGTCATCGAGGAGGCATATTGCTGCGATTTTCGCGCGGACATCGTTGGAGATGGGGCATGACGGCGAGAGGATCTGGGTCAATGTTCCTGCAACGGACTCTTCGAAGATAAGACCAAAGCTCGGTCCAAGTGACTTGAGTTGGTAACCCACACTATCGACCAGGTGCGTCAGGTATTCTGATTCTGACATGGCCTTGTCTTCGCACCGGGCGATTTCGTCGTAGTCAAAGGAACTGTTCACCATTTCGGAGATCAATGTCGACCTGCGGACAAGACAGGACTGGATGAGCGTCATGAGAGAGCGCACGATATCCCTGGCATCGGCGAAGGCGATTTGAGCGACGCGTTCCCCGTCGGTCGTCCTGTGCTCGTGGGCATCCCACATAATCTCGCTAAGCGCATCCGCGATGGCATAACGGTTCTCGATTTCGTCCTCATAGTCGTTTTCCTTCGACAGTTGCTCCACAAGATCTCGTGCCAGCACTGGTAACAGAGTTTGAGCTTGACCCACCCGAGAAGCATTGCCATCGACCGCGGAGAGGCACGCGGATTTGAAGATTTGACACAATGCCTGCGCCGAGGTGGAACGTACGTCTCCTGAATACTCGCAACGAACAAGGGGAAGGAATGCATCGACACTTGCGTCGACAAACGGACCGAATTCCTTCCCGAGCGCGCGTGCATGCTCGTACAGGGCACGGGCGCTCTGTGCCTTCTCTTCCAGTTGCATCGTGTTGATCTTGACCCTTTTGGCGCCCACGCCGGGGATGGAGATTGTGTAGCTCTCGGTGCCATCTTCGCCTCGGTCATCAGCATTTTTTCCATCGTCATCATCGGTGATGGAAACCTCGAGTTTTTCGGTAGCCCTACTTAAAATGTGAGGGAGGATCGATGGAATGAACGGAACGTACTTGCTACCCATGACGGCGGCGATGCGGGCACAAGCAGCAAGGAGTTGATCCATTGGGATGATATCCGCGTCACCACCGTCGAGCAGGGTAGCGGCGATGGTCACGATTTCTGAGGCATCAGCGACGTATGTTGAGACGTTCTCTCCATCGGGTCCCGAGACGGCCTGACCTACGATCGTGGCCGCCTCGATCGCCGATCCCCTCAGAATGGCCATCTCGTGCGTATTCTTCAAATTTGCCACAAACTTGATGACCCCGTCGGACAAGTACAACCCAAAAAGAGAACAGGCCTTCAAGCCGCCCATGATTGCATAATGGGGCAAGAAATCCTCTCCAACGGCATCGGCGAGGCACGCCACCGCGCCGATGGCGCGTACGAGAACCGCCAGGCGCCCCCCATTGACGGAATTCGGATCGGAAACGTCGACGGAAAGCGGTCCCGATCTCAACGCGTCCAACAAACTGCCCACGTACGGCGCTATCAATCCCTTGTCGATCGGCACCATGCAATCCTCGCTGCCGTTGCCGCCGCGGCAGTAACTCACGATGGCGCCGCACGCGTGCGACGCGACCTTGGTGCATCGAGATTTGACACAGTGCGACACGGCTTCGAGGATCGTCGCGCAATACCTCTCTCGCACCGCGAGTCGGACCCGCCCAGCAGCCGGCGCCGCGCCCGATGAGTCCGCGCAGCATAGCGATCCGAGGAGTTGCAGCGCCTGATACTGCACCCTCGGACTCGTGTCGCCGATCGAACGCAGGGCCGCGTCGACGGCCGCGGGAACGTGCGGCGCGAACGTCACGGGCGCCGCAACGAGGCAGCGTTCGAGCAACGAGAGCGCAGCCCGCCGATTCCTCCATGACGACGACGACGTCGTAGGCCCCGACGTTAGAAGACGATCCACGATTCCGAATATCAACGGCAACGTCGACGATCCCCCCAGGTTCTCCACGAACGATTCGAGGAGCGACTCTGCGTGCAGTGCCACGCGATCGTCCTCCCAATGCCCGTCCGCGCCGTCGTTCGTAGCCGCGGCGTGCCCGTCCGACCATGCCATCTCGTCGTCGTCAACTCCCGAGACTGCGAGCTCGGCGCAGAGATAAAGCACGCCCCTACCCCCCTCGCCGCGATCCTCCTCCTCCCCGCGTTTGCAAGCGTCGTCGTCGTATCCCCGTACGAGAAAACGGAGCAGCGGCGACCCCTCTCCCCCTCCTCCCCCCTCCCCCGTCGTCGTCCGTCGTCCCTCCTCGCCCACGCACCGCGGGGACGGCGACGACCCCGATTTCGTCATCGACCGACGTATCCAGGGCACCGCGCACATCGTCGACAGGACGTCCAACGCCGACAGTCTCAACGACGACACGTCATCGTCCGAGTCGTCGTCGTTCGGGACGAGACGTCGCGCCATGGCCATGCAAGCGCGCGTCGACGCAGATAGCGCGGCGTCGTCCCCCGCCAACAACGACGGACACCTCTCGGCGCACGTGGACAGGTGACGCGCGATCCTCGACAGCGAGTCGAGATTACGTCTACGACGATGCGACGGGGATGAAATGAAATGCCCGATTATAGACTCGAGCGCGAGGGGGAGGAACGTCCCACCGAGACACGAGATTGGCGACGACGGATCCACGTCGACGACGCGTCCGTCGGGAGGCGCGCCGCATGCCTCGGCGAGGAGGAGGAGACTGCGCGCGGCCTCCGTCCCCCCCCTCGCCCCCGCTCCCGCTCGGGACCAAGCGACGGCCGTCTCGTACGCGATGCCCACCCGACAGAGCGCGCCGACGTACGCCTCCAGCTGGTCCAACGACAACGACGACGACGACAGGCCGCGAAAGAGGTACGATAACGATCCGACGTCTCCGACGGACCAAAGCGCGATCGGCGACCGCTCGGCGACGTCCGAGAGCAGACGCAGGTACGCGACGTCCATGGCGACGCATCCGCGTCCCAATTCGGACAGGACCGACGACGTCCATCCCCTCCCCCCCCCGCCGTCGTCGTCGGGCATGGCGGGATTCGATCCCAACGCCCGACAGAGCTCGGCGATGCAGTGACCCAATTGCCTCCGCGCGCCGTCGTCCATCGTCCCACCATCTCCCCCCCCCCCCTCCTCCCCCCGACGACGGAAGAGGTCCAGCAGCGGCCCGGCGACCTCGACCAACGACGCCAACGACTCCGCATTCGAGGCATCCGCGGCCATGACCTCCCGTCGCAATAGCACCGCCGCCATCGTGTTCGTAGTAGTAGTCGTCGTCGTCGCGCCGCATCCTCCGTCGCGGGACAGGAGGAGGAGGATCGACGTCAGCCCCCGGACGCGATCCGGACGATCGATATCGTCGTATGCCGATTCGGCGCGTCGACGACGGACAGCGTCGGGCGATAGCATCGCGTCGAGGAGGTCGGGGGTCAGGAACGACGACGACGACATGCTTTTTTTTGACTTTTTACTACTCGATCTCACGAGAGGGGAAGAAATCGTTCGTCCTTCACTTGATGATGGTATCGATGTCACTACTCCTACGATGTATATTTATGGTGACACATGTGAACGAGGCCCATCGCCCAATGCTCCCCAGATTATTTTTTCGGTTATTTTTTTTGCCCACCAAAAATTGTTGTTTGTTTGTGTGTGGAGAAAATAATCAGTATGTTGTGTGTTATTTTTTTGGCGCGGGTGTCATCCTCTCTTGTTGGGGAAGGGGCAACAGGGGAACCTGTAGAAAGTACGAGTTTAAGCGAGTCCTGAAAAATGGTCTTTCCTCTCTATTTTTGATGGTCCCGTAGGAAGTGTATCGGTACTGTACGATACGCTACGATACTGTTGCCCCCCTGTTTTCGACCTCTGTTTCACCACTCACATCACGTTTTCCGCCAACCATGGCGGCGGGCGGCTTTGGCCCACATACCATTGCCTGTGGGCCAACGATGCCCCAAGTAAGCGCACAGTCGGCATCCCCACACCATGGGTGATGATGCCTGGGCTCGGTTTCGTGCCATACCATCGGTGGCGCAAGCTGTGGCGCACCCCCCCCCAACGACGTATTTGTCCTTTTTTGATTTTGTGTCAGCCGATGCCTTGTCGCTGGTATTTGTGGGCCTGGGTCATTGTCATCGCCGCCAACATGCAATGATGCGATGGACGCGTTGAACGTCGACAACAATTACAACGATTGCAACGTCGAAGCCCGCGGTCAGGAGGGTGTTGTGGGAGGCGGCATGAGGGTCCCCCCTCCTGCCGCGGTCGGGAGGGTGTCGGGGGAGGCGGCATCAAACTGTGTCTTGGGTTATACGATGCTTTTCCTTGCCTACGCATTGGATGCGGGAATAACCACTATCGTCAAATCCGCACCGTCAATGCTGCTGGCGGTGGCGGCGGGGGAGGGGGACTTCGCCAACCCCAAGACCGACCACAAACCTACCGCCTATCAAACCAAATATCTCCGCTAATACTCGGCGGATGAGGACGTTTCAAGTAACCATCCTCTGCCCATGTATGTTGGAATGCTGGCTGTATGGTGTTGAAACAGATTAGATGAAACAATGACTTCGAAAAGTTGAGCAGACATGTGTTGCGGTGTGTGTTGTGGTGTCGCCGATTGCACGCTATGTGAAAATGGGTGCGCAGTTGACCCCCAAGATGACGTCGAATGACGACAGTCCCAATTAGTGATGTGACCGTCAGATCAAGCTCTACATGAATATGTACTCCATAGGGCCATTGGAGTTAGTTCTAATAGTATTTATCTACTTTTACTACAATGGACGTATGTGGCGAAACAGTTTGTCCTTTTTGGCCTGTTTCAGGACTCACATTAAACTCATATGGATTTAAAGTGTGTCCGCATCCATTTCCCCTAAGGATGGCTGATTGGCATTTTTCCATTATTGCTCTCTTGCTTCTGGACGATGCAGATGGAGGACATAGAAACCGGATTCATTCACGTTATCGGAAGGACTTCCTCAATTCTTTGGATAAGATTGGCTGGCGGCAATGGTCGAGAAAAATTCCTAGAAGTTGTCTTCAGGATCCCTCTGAGAGCGCCTGGCGTAAGCTTTACAAAGCCCAGAATGATCGGGGGATGATAACGTTGACAGGATTTGACTGTGCTTCTTTTGCATCTCTTTGTGTAATATTTGCACCAGTCTTTGATTCTTACACTCCCTTTGTTCCTTCTGGGACATCATGCTTCGAGCATGAGAAAATAAAGAATTAGGGAAGACCACGGAAAATTTGCCCAGAAGACTGCCTTGGTCTCGTCCTTGCATGGACTTGAACAAGGGGATCCTTAACGGCTTTGCAGCTTAATTTTGGGTTAACTTACACCAACCTTGACGACTACTTACTGTATGCAAAACGGATCCTCGTGAAGGTGCTATCGGATGATCCACGGGCCAATGTGCAAATACCCAGCTCTGAAAAGATTGAGGAATACAAAGCAATGGTTCGGAGTTGGCACTTCTGTATTAGTTTTTTGCCCCGATGGAACAATCCCAATTGCCTAAATAAACATCCCTGGCTCTGTTCATGACAGTCAATATGCGGACAACGGAAATATATACGACAAGCTGGAGTCAGTGTATGAACGGGATGGTGTGCAATGCACCGTTGACTCTGCTTTCGGGAACTTAACCCAAGAATACTTGATCAAATTGTCACAGGACTTAATGTACATTCGCTATTATCATAAGCGAAATATTGCACGTGATGCAACTTCCATGCGGCAGTCTGCTGAGTGGGGGATGCGCAAATTTCAGTCATCGATGCCATGCATGAAAGATAGGATGAAATTTGAGGTACGCAGTGAAAGGAAAGTCACTCTCACTCATGATGATCTTGCTCTATAATCTACATGCAAGGATGGTTGGGATAAATCAGCTGAACAGTTTCTACGCGGCGTCACTCAATCGCGATGAACACATTGAGTTCGTACCTCCTTTGCTAGACTATTTAAATACTTAAATAATATTTAATCCTAATCATATTCTACTCTTCGTTGACTTAAATAAATATTTAATCCTAATTCTACTCTTTGTTGCATTGCTCATTTCCCCCGGGCCATTCCCCGGGCCATTCATTGCGCTCCTGCGCAATGCTACCATTCGGAACTGCCACTGAACCATTCCGACCCATTATGTCCATCATTAACACAGCCATCATGTCCTGCTGTTGCTGCATCTGCTGATGCTGCATCTCCATCTGAAGACGGAATTCTTGGCGTCTCTTCTCTCTTTCCTCTCGCCGTTCATCCCTGTTCGTTGCTTGACTCATCATCATCATGGCCATCACACTCCCAATTCTGTTTTCATTTCCGTCCGGTGAATTTTCACGCTGGCAATTTCTCGGCCTGGAAATTGGCATATGATGAGTGGCAGTATGGCGTCTATTCATTGCACCGGAGGATCTGGAGGATGATGAACCTTCCCTTGATCCTCCTTTTCCTCTTGCACTGCGTCCTCCTGCTCTTCCTCCTCTCGAATTGATGCTGCCTGATGCTCTTGACAATGGACGAGAAGGACGCTCATAACCGGTTGCCTCTTCAGCATCACCAACAGCTACTCCTCCCCCTAGCACCCCATCAACAGCATCTCTCCCATCTCTCCCCCCTCCCATGACTTCATCCTCTTCATCTCCCTTGTCACCCTCTACACCACCAATTGAACTGTGCGCCATTGCCTCTGCCTCATTTGAACGGCGGGCATTTGTCCCTACTGCGACCACAATTGGGACAAAGATTGACCCGTAATTTTCATCATCATCATCCGTATCCCCATAATGGCCGATCCGACTTTCTTCCTCACTACTGCTCTCCTCACCGTCAGAGTTTTCTCGCGGCAGCTGGTACTCGGGGGGATTATTATTGTCTTCATTTTCCTCCTCATTTAGATCAGATGAATCCATGTTGTCGAGGATCGCCCTCCGCAGTTGCTTGGCACGACAAATGTCAGGCGGACCAATAAGAACCCTCCGTTTGGATTTCTTATTATGGAGTATCTTGAACTTCCAAATAAATAAACTACTTAATAAATTACCACTTATTCTACTGTCTTTTTGATTGCTGTGTCTTACCACAGCAAGGCCGCGACAGGGTGACTGGGTCAGGCCCCTCGGGTGCCAAATGGCGCCTGAGCGGCCTTACCCCTTTGGTGTCAGTGCGGAACAACTGGAGCCCTTCCAAAAAGCCAGAAACAAGCTAATAATGTAGCCTCGGACATTTAAATACTATCCCTTGAGGCGCCAATCAGGCTTCCGGAGGCATTTGTTAGACTTCATGGTGCCCATGGTGGAAGCTGGGTGAGGACATTTTTTGACAAAACGTTCAAGGGTAGACTAGAGGCTGTTGTCGACCGGCACCTTTCCGGACTGTGATGACATCCTGTGCATCCTGTCCTTGCAAATCTGTTGCTCAACTGCTGTGATGCCGAGCTTGGTGCGTCCGGCAATCTTTGTGTTCAGGCGATGACGTACTGGCTTGGCCCGTGCTCCGCGATCCGACTCCAGTGCTTTGGCTTTGATGGCTGCGTCCATAGCTACAGTCCAATATGTCAGAGTTTTGAGGTGAGATTTTGTAAGGTCTGTGAAATTTATCTCTTGGAGGAAGCGACTGTCTTCGGGGATCTCTTCTGGGGTGACTTCCAAAAATTTGTTGATGATCTGTAGGATTTTGTCTGCCTTCTTGTTGCATAGATAGCCCTGTGTTTTGTCGTGGAGAGAGATGTTACGAAAAATCCACTGAGCATGCGTGATCTGGAGTAGCTTGGAGATGCGATACTGATTCCAAAGCATGTCCATATGTTCACGTCAGAAATTATGTAGACTAATAACGGGGCATGCAAATCCTAACTTGGTCTAGAAAGCCTAGATTTTTGGGGTCTAAATTTTAGACTAATTATGGCAGTCACCCAATAATAAGGAGATACTAGTCTAATTAATAGTAGTAAAGATATTTTTCTAGTTCTAAAAACATAGACTTGTTGTGTATCATGTTGGATGATTGTTGTATGCCGCAGCACTGGGGGTGGGTCACCATGGTGGCTGTGGGACGATGACAGTCACCATGGTTGGGGTCTTTTTTTACCTAGCATTCACCTGGGTACATCACGTGTTAACCCCAAAACTTCCCCCAAATCCAGCCACTTTTCCACCTCATATCTCCGTCAATAATAGGCTGATTGGGATGGTTGAAATGGCAGTCCTCTTTGCATCCATGACAGGAAGACATCTGCGCTGTCTAATCATTTATTTTGTTTGTCTTGGGACTGGCAGTGCTCATGAAGAATCAACATCATGAAAAAGATCAAGAAAAATTTGGCAAGTAAATCTGTAAATCTGCTGTAGCTTGGGCTATGTCCAGCCAATTTTGGAAAACAGGGTACCGTTTTGAAGCTCTCATCGTTTCTGACTCTAGGTATGTCTTACTTTTTTATAGGGACGATTTAGGATGTTAACATACATGGACCTCTAAGTAATAAGCTCAAAGGACTACATTGGGTACATATTATGATCTGACCAACAAGGAGATGTAGATGACGGGTCCACCATGGCCACGTCCACAACCAGCAACAGCAGATTCATAATTTAATGTAGTGTTATTGTTATTCTACGCCACATCATCCATCGTGAAGCCGTGAGCAGCAACTAAATGGAACTCTTTCAACCCTAAATGTCCTTGGTAGTCCCAGCTCCTAGTACGGTTGTTTAACAATCGGTCCTCACTTATCCACTCATCAAAGATAGATCTTGAAGTCCCGATATGGTATAGAGCATTTTGACACATTTGTAAATCAATCATGGCATTCTCAAAATGCCTTAGACCGTAATTAGACTTACTCGTGAAATTGAAAACAGGGTACCGTTTTGAAGCTCTCATCGTTTCTGACTCTAGGTATGTCTTA